>JAMZAV010002053.1:0-106220 GCA_024449915.1 Sweltsa coloradensis
GCGATTTCAGAGAAGCCCGGGGTTCCCAAGTACCCCCCCCGGGGCCCCCAGGTCTCGTCAGACAGGAAAAACGGGACAACTATCAACCCCTTTCAATCCACATTTTTCCCGCGTCGGGAAAAAAGGGGGTCTACAGTCCATATCCAGTCACCAACTGGCGCAGAGTACAAAGAACGCATCTTTTGTGAAACCATATATCCAGCCAACAGAACACCCCCAGATGGATGAAGCAAAAGGGGGGTCAAAAGATGCTCTAGAAGATACGCCGGACAAACCCGAAAGACCGGCAAGGTTGAGAAACCGCCGTCAGGGCCCTGAACGATTTTGATCATTGATTTATAATGAGTTGGAGATAATTTCATTGTATTACTACCCATACCAATTTTAATAATCATTTTTCGAATCTAACCAATTACTTAACTTTTGATTTAGGGTAATATGCATTGCTCTTACCGTAACAATAACCCTTTTTTCTTTCATTTCTACCACAGGTTTGAACTCTTTTAGGGGAAAAGAGATGTAATATATAGCGCTATTTCATGCAAGTAAGTTGGCATACCTGTATAATTTAAAACGTACCATGTACACTCTGCACTCTGGTGTGAATAAAGGAAGAATTGAGCATGGGAACTTGACGCCCTTATCGGTAACCTTCTTCCTACATTCTTGTCTAGTATTATAGTTACATTTCGTAACGAATACATTACACCTAGATATAATATAGGCCTATGTGTGAGTGTGAAAAGTGTAAATAAGAATTGTACACTCACGAACAGTTCTTATTTACACTTTACACACTCACACAATCATTCACTCAAACAAACAAACAACAACTCTCACATACATTCATGTTTATATAATTTTTATAGTCATTTTTATGTGACTTATTTTACATTGTATTGTTGTGTTTTATTTGTATTGTTATGATTTGGTAAATTGCACTTGTGGGACATTTTGTTCTGTTGTAATGTGACCAAAAATAAATAAATATATATATAAATACCTACCAAAAATGATAAAATATGATGAGTAATATTTTTCATGGACACTTTTACTATAGAATGCCGTATGTTTCATCTAGGTGCCCGTTAGGCGCCGCACCCAAAGCCGCGGTGCGCTACACACTCAAGCACCTTATACACCAAGAGGTTGGGGTGTTTTTCGAGGTGTTACCCAGCCGTCATGTAACGTGATGTGAACTTGAAAACTATCACAAATCGGGGGGATTTGGTACCTGACAACACATGCCAATTTTATTGGGGTACGACCATTCCTTCTTGGTGAAAAAATGTCTTCAAACATGCTCAAAATCACTTTAAGGATGTTAGCTACTGCTAGCTACTGCTAGCTACTGCAGCTACTGCTAACATCTAATACGTCGGCCCGCGATTCGACCAGACGGGGGGGGCTACAATGTTCATATTTTACATGGACATTAAGGATATAGAATGATAGTCTCTTTTTAAAAAAAAAGTTGAAAAGTTTGTTGGAAGGGTTCCAAATAAGGTTTTAAAAAAAGCCTTAAACACTTGGCATATAAACAACAAGTAACCATAGTTACTTGACACTTGTTGACGGGATAAGCAGAGTTAGGCGGGAAAGTGCGATAAAGTAAAACAATGGCGGACATTTAAAAAATTTTTTTCTTTGTGTGAACGAGAAAAGGTGTCATTATACTCTCATAAAACAAATCAAAACCGGGCCCCCGGGCCTGGGCCCCAGATGTAGAAAATTATTTATAATACAACGTGTAGGTCAAAAGTTCCTTTTGGCTATGGGACTATTAAATTCATACTTACATTACATTTTTGGAAAAAGCCTCCCCAACCCTATCCCCAGCACAACATTGTTTTGATATGAATTTTTGCTCAACTTTTTTGGGGGTTTACATAATTAACAATCAAATCATTTCATACAACTTTGTCTTTCGTTTGGGCCCGCTTTTTATAAAGGGCCCTGCCATCTAAAATAAATATAGAATTTTTTTCGAGCTCTTTGCTTTTACGCAAATTTTTTTAAAAGGGTTTTTGGGTTTTTCTTTATACTCTTTCAACCGGGGTTTTTAATATCAATGCTTTCAACTCACAACCCATGACTTTTTTTCCACGATCCGTTCAAATCCCAAAAATTTCCTTGGGAAAACGAAAACATTTCCCTTTTTCCCAAATTGGGGCTTTTTCACTCATCTCCCACGAACCCCAAAATTTGGGGGGTCCAGCCCTTTAAACCCGTCTTTATACCATGGTTATAAAACCACCTATACCCGGATGTACATAAACCCGGGGTCTAGATTTTTTAAACCCAAATATTTTTTAACTGCTAATACCAAAAATTTTAAAAATAAATTTTGAAAAAAAATTTTAAAAATTTTAGCAAAAAATTTTTTTAAGGGAATTTGGAAAAAGAAATTGAGATCACAAAACATAAAAAAAACTTGTAGAAATACACCCAAAACCTTCCACAAAAAAGGGAATGAGATCTAAAAAAAGGGCCAAGTTTCACCCCCCCTTTTCCCAAAAACTACGTGTCCCCAACCCAAAAGCCTCCTCAAAAAGCTTGGCAAAATAGTTTTGGGCCATGTTTACTTTTTAAATTTAAATTACAAAAAAAGAACTTTGAAAAAACTATTACTTAAAAAATTCGCAAATTCTATTTTAAAAGCTTTTCAAAGGAAATTCTTTTAAAGGGGAAAACGGGGGTTACGTTTATTGGCAGGGTAGATGAGTTTGGGCCCCTTTTTTTTTTAGACTCTTCCTTTTGGAGTGTGAAAGGTTTTGGGGCTGAAATTTTTTAAAAGTTTTTTTTTTTATGTGTGTTCTTTTAACCCCTTAAAACTTTTGATTTCACTCGAAAAAACCGGGCCCTTTGGGCAAAAGAGCGCAGAGGTAAAGTCTGGACCACTTGGAACTCTTCTTTTGTCCAATGGGTTTTGTGCTTTGCACCAAAATGTTAAGTAACAATGTGAAATACGGGGTTGGGGGGGAACTTTAAACCCAAATATTGTTTCATTTTTTCCTTAACTGCCCCGGTATACATGACCCCAAAACTTTTAAAAATTTGTAGTAATTTCCCAAATTTTGTGTAGGGAAAAATTATTTAAAATTTCTCAAAATGTGTTTAGATATCTACACCCCCCTCTTTCCTTTTCCCGAACAGCCTCCCAAAAATGCCGTTTTTTTTTTGTTTAAAAATTAAATTTAAAAAAGCGGTACTTTCTGTATTTTGATATTAGCAAAATTTGGGAACGGCCCGCCCTTTTTTTTTAAATGGACTTTTAACATTGGGGAAAAAGGGTTGGCCCGAGTTTGGGAACACACCCTTAAGGGGCAGTTTTTAAACTTCTTTGGGGGCCCACTTTGAATTTTTTTACCAAAAGGGGCCCAAAAGCCCCAACGAACCCATCGAAAGTGTTTATTCTTTTTCTTGGAAACTGTTTTAAATGAAATAAAAAAAAATTTAATTAATTAATTAAAATTAAGGGTGGGTCCCAAAGTGATCCAAATCCCAACTGATCCAAAAAAATCGTAAAAAATTCAAATTTAAATTTTTAAATATAAAAAAAAAGGGTCGTTTTTTTGCCCAAGTGACCCTTTTTAACCCAACTGATCCAAACATAAATAATCATCAAAATTTTTAAATTTTCCCAAAAACAAAAAATTCCGTTTTGGACGTTGGGTTTTTTTGGAAATTATAAAAAAAATAATAAATATTAGGGTTTGACGTCAAAATTTAAACCCCAAAAATAAACCCAAAATGGCCCCAAACCGGGCGAGCACGGCTGGTACACTCGCGCGAAATGTGGAAAGGGGGCTTACGGAAAAAGATACTTCATCATCGTTCATCCTTGAACGATTTAGAAGTGTAAAGTCCCAAACATCATAACGAACAAAAAAAACTACGGAGATTAAAAAAAAACCCGCTCCAAATTGCTAGGTACAAATTTACGTATTTACATCCTTTTTAAAACAATGTAAAATGGAAAAATGTTTTTTCCTTAAATTTTTGACTTTAAAATTTTTTTAAAAAGCCCAACCATTTAAATTTTAAATTTCCCGTCAGTTGGAAAAGGGCCTACTATGAGTATCCATGTACTGTGGTTGTTTTTGCTCACGGCCACTGAAAACCATTTGTTACGTTTCAAAGAACTTTGGGGCCTTTTTTCTCTCTTGTTTGTGCTGAAAAACTTCGTGCATCTTGTAAATATTCTGTACCAATTTTTTTTTATCATAAAAAAATCATATCTTATTTTTTTCCCAAATTCCCCAATATGGAAAGCAAAGCATTTTTCGTGAGCAGAGAAAAGTGGAAAAATTGTTCTTGTTGATAAATCAGAAATTTTTTAGGGGGAACTTTTTTTCTTTGCGGGTTTACAACACGTAAAATCCCGGGGGGCGTCTCACGAAATAGGCTAGGCCTAAACTTTTCTTCAGTTCTTTTTTGGAAAAGACTTTAAAAATCACGGAATAGAAAACTAAGGTGCTGAAAACGGGGGCCCCAAATTTTGGAAATTCGTTTTAAGGAATCTGCTACCGGCAAAACCCAGGGAGCATATAAAGGAAAGGGGTTTGGCACTTAAAAAAACCTTCTAAACTGAGTTTGAATTTTACTACTCTAGAAAAAACTTCATATAAAACTAGCTTAAAGGGGCTTGGGACAAGGCGGATGGGTACTAGTCAAGTCTTTGTAAAAATTTTGGGGGAATCCAAGTGATGGCTTGTTGGTGACTTTTTAAGTCTGCTAGGGGAAAAAGGGGGTAAAATTGCATGCTGTTTTCGGAACAAAAAACCCGAAGCAAGCTGCCCCCCTGTGCAACCCAAATTTTTTGGGCCCTTAAAGTAGGAACAAATTTGAGAACAGGGGGAAACCTCACATTGCCAAGTTTAAAAGGCCTGGGTTTTTCCCGCATGCACCCATTTTAACGTAAAACCGGACAAGTCCCTTTAAAGGTAAATTTACGGGGATATTTTCCCTTTATGATTATAAAAAGTCTCCGACGGGCCCTTGGGGGGCTGGGTCCAGAATCAACAAACTTTTTATTTGGATTGGTGCAAGCCCTGACTCTGACAAAAAAGCGTAGAAAACCGGAGCAGAACAAAAGGGGAGAGCTGGGGGGCGCGGGATGGCACAAATTTTTAAAACTCAAGGTGGGGGCCTAACATCAGAAACCCAAAAATTTTTTTGAAAGAGTCTAAGCCTGGGCCCCATTGGAAAAAAATGAAAGGGAAAAAAAAGCTGAACTTAAAATCCCATGGTTGGGGAGGGGGGGTCATTATAAACGAAATTTTCCAAAAACCCCCGAAAAACAAACCTAGGCCTACACTAAGGGAAGTGACGGTGATCAGCTTTCATCCTGAAGCTGTGAATGCAGAAGCGGGAAATGACTTTAAGGGAAATTTTTGACTCGGGTGCGACTGACCAAAGGGAACGTTAAAACCGCAAATGGCTCTCACCCTTTTTCGAATATTTTTGCTGTGTTATTAAAAAAAAAAATTTGGGGAAAAAAATTTCCCTTGGATGCATTTTGGAAAAAAGGGACAATCAAGTTTAAAGGGCATTTGTCAATGGGGGGTTGGCTCCCAAAGCTATATGAAAGAGGGCCTTTACTCCCGGACGCACAAAAAGAAATTTTTTTCGGGGGTATCGCACTTGAAAAGGGGATGACATTCAACTTTTCCCAATGTTGGTTGTAAATTCATAACATGGTCTTATCAAAGAAACAGGGAAATTCGTGTTGCAAAAAATGTTCAAGAGGGGAATCCGAGTGATACAATAAAAAAATCCCATGTTTTAAGGAAGAAATTTCCCTTGATAAAAGGGACACCTTCCGGGTATGGCATGAGCGGTTGTGTCAAAAAACGCCATGTCAAAAAAACTCTTAAAAAAAGGGAATCGATGTGACCATGGGAAAATTTGGGGTTTTTGTGGGGCTGCGTTGGGGGGAAGAAAACATCGAAACTCCTACAAACCCTCGTCTACAACGTCCCTACTGAACCCCGGGACAAATTTTCATGCTGACTATTTCGGTCCTAGGAAGGGTGCGCTGTTGGGGGCGCGAAGTACTTCGTGTGTTTCACGTGCGTTTTTAAAACGGCTGCGCATAGTATATTTTCCTAAAGGGAAAAAAATTAAAAAACTGTGGAAAAGACCCAGAGATTTTGAAAATTCAAGAACCAACATGGCCCAAACCACCAAAAGCTTTTCCAGTGCGAGGGCGGTCGGGAGTTTGATATGCTGATGTAAGAAATTTCCCTGAAATCATGGGTGGGGAAAATTAATAATTACAAAATCCCTATACACCGGAGCAAAAATGGATTCCCGAACGACAAACAAAAACGGTAGTCAACTAGCAAAAAGAATGTTTTTAAAGGAAAAGGTTTCCCAAAAATCCCTGGGGGGCGGAAGGGGTAAAAACCTGCGGTCTAGGGGGGTTTAAAATCAAACCCGGACCAAGTGGCGTTGAGGGGAAGACCCCGTACAGCTTTTTGGGGGAAAGACTCCCTTGGGAAAAAAAACTTCACATTTGGGAACCGCTGTTATTTTGCATGTGCCTCCCAAAAAAACACAGAAGTGGGACCCCAAAAGGTAAACAGGGTTTACCTTTTTTCTTATTCAATAACGTGGACGGTTTTCCCGAGTCTGGATCAAGCCTGAAAACCCGCGGGGTTCGGAGAAGAACGTTGTATTTAAAAACCGGAAACCCCCCTAAAAGATGGGGGAACCCTAGTACAACTAAACCCTAGCGACTGTTCAGATTTTAGGGGAAAAATTACCCTGTCGGTAGTTCACTTTCAAAAATTTAAAATCAAGCAAACAAAAAGCTGCAAGACCGAAAAAAGCGTTTAAAAAACCCTTTATCGTTTGGGGGATTGAAATGTTTGGTACTAAAAGGACGAGCCGAAAAAGGGCTATGTTTAGGCAACAAAATCTGCAAATCATCAGCACGGGAAAAGCAGCAATGGAAAAAAAATGAAATCACTGGGGGAAAAAATTTAAACATGGACAAATACTAAATTTACCAGCAGGTTTAAACCCTATCTCAATCGTTGGGTTTACCGAAATGAAATGAACCCTTATGGTAAAATAGACCCTAAAAGGCCGATTTCGCCCGTAAAAGGCTTAAAACGCGAAAGGAAAACCCTACAACAAAAACGTCCGCCCCTGTTCCCAAAAGTTTCCCGATACGATCCGAGCATGCTGACATTGCAGCAATGAGCATTCGAAAGGGAGCTTCGATGTAAAACCAGCTTTCCCCTAAATTTTGTTTTTTAGGAAAGATCTACTGGAACAGCCCGGGGTTTTCATGATGGAAGTAATTTTCCCTGCAAACTTCAAAAAAGCCTATATGGTCTGAAACAATCACCAAGGTGCTGGAACAAACGTTTTAAAAAGTTTTTGGATGTAAAATTTGGGTTTGTGTGAAAGTAACAGACCCGGGGCTTATTTTAAAAGTTTTTAAAAAGGACAGCAAATTGATTGTGATACTGTCTTTGGGTTTGACGGCCTAGTTTGGGGCACTCAAAATCCGAAAATCGACAAGTTTCGGGGGGGGGGTGAAAGAAGAATTGAAAATAACTTTTGGGGCCGTTGGATGCAAACTTGAACATTTTGGGTTTTAAAAGAAATCCCCGAGGGTTCGATTTACATAAACCCAAAAGAATAGGCCGGGGTGTACTTCGAAAGTTCAATATCAGGAGAAAACCCCTGTTTAAACTCCGTGGAAAAATGCCCTCCCGGGGCAAAAGGGATCCCAAATTTAACCGCCCTTTCGGGTTCCATATCGAAAAGCAGTGGGCTTTTTAAATGTATTTGGTTTGTAGCTACCGGCCAGATTTTCCCTTTTGGGGTGATTTTTTAACGTTTCTCATTTACTAAAAAATCCTGAAAAAAAACCTGGTTGTTGGTAAAACATATCTTGAAAACAAAAAGGGGGAAACAACAAAAATGGGCACCCTGTACCGATTTCGCTGAGAAGACAGGAGAACTAAAAACCTCAAAATGCTGACTACGCAAAACCCGATTCTTCCATTTCGACATTTTTGGAAAAGGGGCACTGTATTAAATTTCAGCGGAGGAGCGATCACCTGGGCGGGGCAGACTCAAAAAGCGTGTCCCCTGTAAACCCAACAAAAAACGGAATACGTCGCTCCCTTGCAGGCGGGCAAGGACGCTGTGGGGTTTAGTAGGTTTTTTAAAGGAAATTGCGCCTTTAAAAAATTTTTCCCGGTACTTTTTTTTGATAATGGAGTCCCATTAAATTTTGAAAAGAACCCCGAATTCCAAAAGCGTTCAAAGCACATAGATGTGCGTTATCATTTGGGTTTGAAAAAGGTTTAAAATAGACAACTGGTGTTTTAAAACACGAAACCTCCCAAAAATCAAACTGCGGACTTTCCCTGAAAACCCCCAAATCCCCGTGTCCCAATTCAAATCTTTGGGGCGGTATTTTGGGGTTTTTGTTTTTAAAGGGTTCTTCAAACCATTAAATAAAACAAAAGTGTTAAAAACCTACTACTATTACTTGAATCATTTTTAAACTTTGATTGATTACTTAAAAATTTAAAGTTTGAGGGGAAAAGGGGTTGAAACAAACTTTTAAAATTTTAAATTTCTGTAAAAATTTGGGGTAATAGGCCTACTAGGGTATCCATGATACTGGGGTTTTGTGTTGCTCCCTGCAAAACTAAAAACCATTTTTTTACTTTTCCCTAAACTTTGGTTTTTTTTTCCTCTCTTGTTTGTGCTGTAAAACTTTTTTGCATCTTGTAAATTTTCCCTGTACCAATATTAGAAATTATCACCGAGCTGGGAAATTTTTTTTTTTATTTTTCGCACAACAGGCTAACAAATTTCAAAATTTATTTTCTCAATTTCCCGGGTGAACTAATTTTGGCCTACTTTTACTGGAGTAGGCGTTTTTCCCAACTGTACAAAAATAAAAATTTAAAAATGTTTGTTTTCCCAAAAACTTCCTCTAAAAACTTTAAATTTCCAAGTTCAATAAAGTAAAAATGATTCAAGTAGTATCGGTTTTTAACACTTATTTTTCATCAATTTTTTTGAAAAACCCTTTTTAAAATCAAACCCCAAACCATACCGGGGGAAAAAGATTCGAATTGTCCCACTTTGGATTGGTTTTGTCAAATGTCCGCATTTGATTTTTGCTGGGTACTTTTTAAATCACCGTTTTCTTTTTTAAAACCCTATTCACCCACAAAGTGAAAACCGCACATCTATGTTTTTTAAACCTTTAGGGAATTGGGGGTTTTTTTGCAATTTTAAAGGGCACTCGCTTATCCAAAAAAAATTCCCGGGAAACATATTTTAATGGCGAATCTCGTTGAACAACCTCTCAACCACACAGGCCCCTTCGCAGCCTCGAAAAAAAACCCGACGTTTTCCCCCCTTCTTGTTGACAGGGGAAAACGTTTTTGCTGACGCTGCTCGCCCGGGTATCGCTCCTCCGCTGAACTTAAATACATTTCCGTTTACAGAATGTCGAGTGGAAGAATCGCTAGCGTATTTCAGCTTTGCTGTAGGTTTTTCTATTTCTCCTTTCTTCTCAGCGACTGGGTACGGGATCCCCCATTGTTGTTGTCCCCTTTTGTATTTCAAGTATTTTTTCCCACCAAAAACCCAGTTTTTTTTCTTCAGGATTTTCTAGTAACTGGGGAAACTTTAACTCACCCCCAAAGGCAATACTGGCCGCGTGGGTTCCCAGCCAAATACTTAAAACAGCCCACTGCTTTTTTCGAAGGGAAACCAAGGTCGGTTTATTTTTCGGTATCCTTTTCTCCCGGCAGACATTTCCCCCATCGGAGTTAAAACGGGGTTTTGGGCATCCTGAAATATTAAACCCTTTCGAAGACACCCCCCGGCATTTTCTTTTCTAAATTGATGTAAATCAAACCATCGGTATTTTTTAAAAATCAATATTTTTCAAGTAGCACCCAAACGGGCCCAAACATTATTGTAAATTTTTTCTTTTCATCCCAGCCGAACTTGTCGTTTAGGGGATTTCTGATTTTCCCCCAAACTAGGCCTTCATCCCCGTACAGTATAAACAACCCAATTTCTGCCCTTTTTTTAATACTAAAAAAAGCAGGGGTCTGCTGTACTTTCACCCCAAACCTAAGTTTGACATCAAATCTTTGAATCGTTTGTTCCACCCCTTTTGGTGTTGTTTCGCCCATATAGTTTTTTCTAAGTTTGCAGACCCGATTCTTCCATCATAAAATCCCCGGGCTGTTCCATGAAAGTTTTTCCTCAAAAACACCTTTCCCGGAAATGCTGTCTTGACATGGGGAACTGCTCCATTTCGGATGCTCTTTTGCTGCAATGCTCAGCATTTGCTGGGATCGTATCAAATCTGGAAACAGGACTGTACGTTTCGTTTTAGTCTATCCCTTTTTCGCTGTTTGAAGCCCCCGGGCCCACGGTCGTTTCCTTAAAAGCGATCTATTTCAAAACCAAAAAACAGGAAAAATTCATCTTCATACGGGACACCCCCAAAGATTCGAATAGCCTTTTAAACCCCTGGGAATTCCTTTATAGTCCATTTGAATTTTCCCCCATGATTTCCTTTCCCTTTTTCCATTGCTGCTTTCCAGTGCTGAAGGGTTTGCCGATTTTTTGGGTTTTGGCCCCCCCCCAAAACATAGCTTCTCGGGTCGTCCATTTTTACTACCATCATTTTAATCAAAAGATCAGGTTTCTTTTAATCGCTGTTCGGTCTTTCAGCTGTTTTTTTGCTTTATTTTTGTTGAAGGGGAACTACCGACAGGATAATCTTTCCCCTACTCTGAACAGTCGCTAGTTTTTAGTTGCCTAGGGGCGCCATCTTTTCTAGGAGTTTCCGTTTTAAATACAACGTTTTTTGCTCCGAACCACGCGATTTTTTAGGCTTGATCCGACTCGGAAGCCCCTCCACGTTTATCTGAATAACCGACCAAAAGGGACCATGTTTACCTTTTTTCGTCCCACTTCTGCCTTGTTGTGCAGGCACATTTCCCAAAAACATCGGTTCCGAAAATGTGAAATTTTTCCAGACGTGGAGTCTTTCCCCCCTAAACAGCTTTGTACGGGGTCTTTTCCCATCAACGCCACTTGGTCCCGGGTTTGATTTTTTAAAAGTAGACCGCAGTGTTTACCGCTTCCCCCACGTGTTTTGGTAAATCCTTTGCTAAAAGCATTGTTCTTGCTAGTTCGACTACCCCTTTTTGTTTTTACGTTCGGCACATCCATTCTGCTCCGGTTGGGATAGGGATTTGTAATTATTTAAATTTCCCCCCCTAATTTTGAAATTTTTTTCACATCAGCATTATAAAAATCCCGACCGCCATCGACTGGAACGCTTTTGGTGCGTGTCCATGTTTGGGTTTCCCTTTATTATTTGCAACATCTCTGCGATCTTTTCCAAAAGTTTTTGATTTTGCCTTGAGGAAAAATACTATTCGCAGCCGTGAAAAATCGCACGTGAAACACACGAATAATTCGCGCCAACCCAAAAGACGCCCCATTCCTGGACCGCACTAGTCAGCATAATTAGCCCCCGGATTCAGTAGCACGTTTTTTAGACGAGATTTGGAGGAGTTTTTGATGTTTTCTTCCCCTCAACCATGCCCCCCCAAAAATCATTCTCGATGGTCACATCGGTTCCATTTTGTTTGAAGAGTTTTCTGTACATGGCGTTTGTTTTGACACAAACCCCTCATGCCAAACCCGTAAAGGTTGGGCCCTTTGATGGGAAGAATTTTTTTTCCTTTAAAAAATGGCATTTCTGATTGTTTTCACCATCTCCCCTCTTGAAAATTTTAGCACCCCGAATACCCTTGCTTTGATAAAACCATGTTTTTAAAGAATTCACAAACCCAAAATTGGAAAGTTTGAAGTCATCCCCCTTTTCAAGTGCCGATACCACCGAAATAAAATTTTTTCGTGCGTCCCCGGGGGTACAAGGATCTTTCAAAATACTTGGAGCCACTTCCCATTGACAAATGCTTTTAAACTTGATTGCCCTTTTTTTCCCAAATCATCCATGTGGATTTGTCTCCAATTTTTTTTTTTTTAAAAACACAGCAAAATATTCCCATCCAAAGAGCCCTCGCGGGGGACGGGCCCTGTGGTTTAGTCCCCCCGAGCAACCCTCCAAAACCCTAGTCCTTTCCCGCTTTTTGCATTTAAAAGCTTCAGTGATGAATGCTTGATCACCGTCCCCCTTTTCCCTTAGTCGTTTGGCCCAGGTTTTGTTTTTCGGGGTTTTGGGGAAATTTCGTTTATAAAGACCTACCCCTCCCCAACCATGGCATTTGAAATTTTAGCCTTTTTTCCCCCCTTTCATTTTTCCACTGTAAGGGCCCAGGCTTTTGACTCTACAAACTTCTTTTGGGTTTCTGATGTTTAGGCCCACCTTGAGTTTTTAAATGTTTTTCTGCCATCAGCCCCACCAGCCCCCTTGTTTTTTCTGCTCGCTGTTGTCTACGCTTTTTTGTCAGATGTTTAGGACTTGCACCAACCCCATAAAAGTTTTTTTTGATTCTCCCAAAAAAACCTAAGCCCCCCACCAAAACCTTTTCGTGACTTTCCCTAAACATCAGGCAAGTATCCAGTAACTTTTTCCCTCAATGTGACTCGTCCCGGGTTTTTCGTTTAACTGCTTTCATGCGTAAACTAGGGCCTTTAAACTTGGCAATGTTATTCCCCCATGTTCTCATTTGTTTTTATCTGGAAAACCAAAGAATTCTGCTTGCACAGTGTGGGGGACTTGCTTCGTTTGTTGTTTGAAAACAAAACATCAATTTGTCCAATTCCCTAAACAGACTCACAAGTCACCAACAATGCCCCTCACCTGGAATTTTCCCAAAAATTTTTACAATGGCCCTTACTACCTTTCTCGATCCGCCTTGTCCCCCAAACCCCTTTAAGCTAGCTTCAATGAAATTTTCTCTAGGTAGTAGTTCCCCCACTCAAATTTTGAAGGTTTTTCTAATGTGCCAACACATACCCCCATATTCTTTCCCCGGGTCCCCCGTAGCAGATTTCCCAAAAGCGAATTTCCAAAAGGGCCAGTTTTTCAGCACCTCTAGTTTTTCTATTCCCTATTTTTCCCTTTTCCCTTGCTCAAACCCAACTGAAAGAAGTGCTAGGGCCCAGCCTATTTCGTGAGACGCCACCCGGGATTCACGTGTTTTTAACCCGCAAAAAACAAAGTTCACCTCAAAACTTCTGGGGAAAAATTTTCAACAAGAAAATTTCTCACTTTACTCTGCTCACGAAACCCTGCTCTGCTTAAACCAAATTTGGGAAAATTTGGGAAAATATAAGATATGTTTATTTATGATAAAACACATTGGTACAGAATATTGACAAGGGCACAAGTTTTACAGCACAAACAAAAGAGAAGAAGGCCCCAAAGTTCTAGAAACGTTTAAAAAATGGGTTTTTAGTGTGGGAGTGAAGGGAACAAAAACCACAGTACATGGATACTCATAGTTTGGCCTATTAACCCAAATGTACAAAAATGAAAAATTTAAAAAGTTTGATATAATTTTAATCGGGAAATTAAAAAAATCCATCCATTCAGATGTATAATTTCAAAAAATTTTGAGATTAAAATGTACCCGTCCTGGGGGTCTAGGGGGTTTAAACCTCCCCCTGGAATGTAGGAGATCCGTGGTTCGAGTCCCGGTCGGGCGGGGGGGTGGGGTTTTCCCCATCAACCAAATCGAGAAAAAAAATTTCTATTCAATCTCTAGTGTTTTCTAGCATTTTCGGTTTTTAATTTTTTGGGAAGGTAAATTTTAAAATTTTTCATCACGGTGCACTTATTTATCATCAAATTATCATCGGGCATTTATCTTTTAAAAGGCTTGGGGGCGAATTAAATACAAATCCGATCGTCCAAAGGGGCAGTAAAATTTTTGTACTTTTCAAAAATACGGACAGGGAAAACATTTTTATTTTTCATTCTGTTTTTTCCTCTGATAGATAACAAAAATTTTTATTTCTCGTACAAAGCCCTTTTGTTCATTTAAGTCAAATCATTTTCTCCCACGGGGTCCTCAAAGTCCATAGAAAATGTTCTTTCCCGGGCCCAAAATTTTTTTTGCCCCTTTTTTGACCAAAAAAGGGGTGAATTTAAAAAAATCGGCCATGTACTAGAAAAAACAGTTAATTTTCCCGAGTAAAATAAAAAAAACTTTATTGAAATCGACGAAAAATGTAGAAGTAGTTTTTAAAAAACGAAAGCCTTGCAAAAACACACTTTTTGGGTCCTTTGGTGGGCCCCTCTCTTTTAAATTCGATCGTGTCTACTTCGAACAAGTAGGGAGGTAATTTTGGGCGGGACTGGGCCCCCGGGTGTGGCTTGCCATCAATTTCATAAAAACAGCTGGGTATTTTGAGGTTTGCTTGCAGCTTTTTACATCTTGGGCAGAATTCCCATAAAATTCACTACCAAATTAATGAAAGATGAATTTTTTTTGTTTTAACGTCCCCTTTTATTGCCATATCCATTCGGGCTTTTGAGTGGGGGATAGACGAGAATGGAAAAAATTACAGAAAAAGAAAAACCTATGGCCCTTTTGGGGGGGATTCGAATCCGCTTTTTGCTAGTGTAATTCGCCAGCGTCCCCATGTGCCCAAAACTTTCGACCGCGTACTACATCAGAATTTGAGACTGCCTAAATAAATGTATTCGCCCTTCTTTAGGTAGATTTTTGAAATTTTTATTCTCCCCCAATGCAAGGTTTGTAGTGCTCCCATTCAACCAATCTACATAATTACCCCCGTTTTAAAAACCCAAGCAAATTTTTGTTTTTATTATTTTATTAATTGTATTTTAGTACCAAAACGAACCTTTATTTTATTTTTTAGATTCGTGTAGCGTCTTTTTAGCACGATAAAGAAATAACATCGTTTGCTAACGCACGGGAAGTCGGGCCTTTCGACCGGGCATATCCCTAATAAAAACATTTTGTAGGATCCCCCGTGGGTATCCCCATAAGATTTAAGGGGCCCGTTCCGGGGGCCCTTTAAAACAAGAAAAAAGCCAACTTTGGGCCAAAAGTTTAAAGAAAACCCCTTCCCCAAAAATTTGAATCGGGGAATTGCATTGTTCAAAGTTGGGCTTACACTTAAAAACCTTTTTCGCAAACACATTTTTTCATTTTAATGGTTCCCAAATTTTATGTAAAACAAAGCACAAACCCCAAAGCTTTAAATTTTCTTGAAAACCCAAAAGAGATAGAACGATCCCGACTTGCCGGGAAAAGGGTTTTAAATTTTTTATTTACACATATTTGAAAGTTCTTTTTCCAAGAGGTCGAAATTTTATTAAAAGATTACTCAAAAAATGTGGCTGAAATTTGGGTTGTTGTGCTACTATCTTCGGGGATCCATTTTTAAATTTTTGGGACAGACGACCCGTTTTTTATAAGCCTTTTTCCCCCCTCCCACCCACCGGAAAAATTTTAATTGGGCCATTTCAAAGGCTGGCATTGTCGAGAAAAATAAGGGGAAAGCGGGCCCTAAAGAGGCTAGTCGTTTTGCTTGGGTTGCAGCGATGTTTTTTGGGGTTGAAAGTTTTTTTCCAACAAAAATGATATCTTACAATTATTTTCGAAATAATAAAAATGCCCAATTTAAAAAAACGTGTGATTTCCCCTTGGGTTTTTAAAATTTGAATTTAACAAAAACGGACTTTGGGGTTGGTTTTTAAGTTTTTTATTGGTATAATAAAAAAACCCTTAAAACCGTCCAAAAAGTCCGATTTTGTTCATTCAAACTTATAAAACTACATTTTAAACATTCTTTTTTTTAATAAATAAATTTTTTTTTTATATTTCTAATAAATTTTAAGAAATTTAAATTTTTTTTTTGTGTAACTTTTTTGTAAAAGGGGGAAAAGTTTTTTTTACGTCCCCTTTTCCCAAAATCTAGCTACCCAAACGATAAAATTTACTATTTCAAAAAAGAGGATTGTGGAGCTGAAAGGGGGGACCATAAAGAGACTGTTCGATCCACTTGGGGGATGTGATTTAAAAGGGTTCCCCCAAAATAAAAAAATTTATCTTTATCTTTTGGAAAAAATAATCAAATACTAAAAAAAAAAAACGTTTGATACCTGTGTGTTTTTTAAAAAATTTGAATGAACAAAAACGGCTTTTTGGGGTCTGTTTTTTAAAATTGTTCCGACTTTGTTTATTTTAAATTTTTTTTAAAAAGTACATGTTATCATAAATTTTTAGTTTTTATTTAAAAGTAAAAAATTTTTGTATATTGGTTTAATAATTCTAAGATTTTTAAAATTCTATTGGGTAACCTGAAATTTTTATAGAGGGGTTTTTTTTAAATTTCAAAGCATTGTGTGCATAGCAAGCTACAATTTGGTAGGGTTTTTCGAGGAAAAAAGCGGGGCAAAACTCAAAAATCGGCACTGCAAAGTTCTGTTTTTGTCCGCGGTTGAACATTTTGAGTATAAAATGCCCTGGGGCCCCCCCGCCTAAAACACACATCGTTCGTTTCTCTGGCTCACTCCCCGCTCCCCCACCCCTCTCTCACTATGTCAAATGTTCACCTGCGATGTGACTCTCGAGAGTTCGTAATGTGGGATCATCCCCAAAAAATTAATTTTAAAAAAAACAAAATTATTTTGTAAAGGGGTTTACCCCTAAAATTTACGAAGAAATTACAACAATGAAAATGCCAGTTTTTTGACGACAATTATGCCTACTATTATGGTTTGTAATCGACGTAATTTTCGCGAATCTACTATTGCACAAATGCAATATTATGATCGTCTATCTCCGTGGACAATACGGTTAGCTCGCTCGTTATTGTTCAGTGAACAATAACGAGCGAGCTAAATGTTCAGTGTTTTAATACTGACCTGACCCTAACAGGCTTGCTGTCCCAGAATGAAAAGCTTTGTTCACAAGAATTAAAATTGTTCCTGGCCTCCTAGTGAGTACATCGTGAAGAAAATTAGTGTTGTGCAAAAAAAGACGTGTTTTTGTCGATTTGTTACGCCCCAATCTGTAAAAATCGAGCTAAGTAAAAAGGGCGTGAAAACAAGTAGGCCCCACTGCACGCACGTCCATCACAACATGTAGCGGAAAAAAAGTGCTACTTTTCCAAGGGAAGTACGGGCCCCAAACCCCAAGACTGTTTTAATATGTAGACAAATAAAAACCCCGTTTAAAAAATGCAAAAAAAATAAAATGTATAAAAACTTTAAAAAAAAAATTTTTTGCCTTTTTGTATATTTATAATTCCTGATTTCTTTTTTAATTATTACTGATTTTTTCATACAAAAACCCCGAATGCTAAAAATGTTGAGAATATATTATTATTTTTATTATTATTTTTATTATTATTATTAAATTTTTATTTTTTATTATTATTATTTTGGGTGCTCCTAAACAAAATCGCCCATGAAAGAGAGGGGTTTTCCCTCAATGTCTTCATAGATATGTATTATTATGAAATGAGCTATGGTTTGGGGGGCCTTCAAATTCCCAAATCCCCCTTTTCGCGGTTTGGGCCCCTTAAAAGGGGGGTTTTTCCCCCCTGAAACTTTAAAGGGAGCTCTGGGTCGTCGTCGGGGGAAACCCCCTTTCCCTTTTACCAAATCCCCGACGGGGACCCACGACAAAACAACACGGACGGGGTGATGACAAAAGACGGAGACGTCCCGACATGGGGGAAACCCCCGCCCTTTCCCCCTGTTTTTTTGGGTTGGTTTTTGCCAGCACAGGGCCCGTCCCCCCCCTTGTCCCTTCCCGCTCCCTCCCTTACGTCCCTCCCCTTCGTCTCGTTAGCCAAATTGCATAATATGAGACCCTAAAGCAAAAATCCAATCATCAATTAATCATCAATAAAACTGATCAAGGGAGATTTGGGGAAACTGTTTCTAAAAAAGAAGCCCTGAGTATATCAAAAATATTATTTAACTATTTAAAAGTCATGCATGGATATATTTATTTATGTCAACACAGCTTGGCCCCACTGCCAAGAGGGATATAGAATATTGCTTCACCTGCGTAATTCACATTTTTAAAAAATAAATAAGAAACTAAAAGGGAAAAATTTTTAAAGCACTGATGTCAAAGTTACCCTTTTGTTATACTATCCATTCAAAATCCCCCGCCCTTTAGAGTGGGGAAAAAATTAGTTTTGTCGAAATCCCCCCAACTCTGCCCAAACCTTTTTGGTCAGCACGACAGCTATTGTCCCTGAACTGAAAAGGGCGCACTATAAAGAGGCCGGGGGATCCATTTGGATGCATTTTTATTTCATTTATAAATTTTTCCCAATCCCAATACAAAAATTGTATCCCTACAATCATTAGCGAAATAATAAAACTAATCTATTAATAAAAATATGATACCCTGTGTGTTTTAAAAAAATTTGAACTAAAAAAAATCGGACTCCCGGGGTTTAGGTTTTTTTGTTGTTAATTGGGCCCAATGAAAAATTGGGTTAAAAAATGGGGGCCCCTGGAAATCCGTTTTTTTTTCATTCAAATTTTATAAAAAAGTACATTTTATCATACTTTTTTTTTTAAAATTTTTATTTTTATTGCTAATTTAAATTAAAAAATTCCTGTTGCAAACGGGGGGGGCCCCATTTTTTAATAAAATCCAAACCCCCAAGCAGGGAAAAAAAAATTTCAAAAGTCCCAACAAAAAAAAAACAACCGGCGACTACCCACAGTCAGTAATGTTCCCGCCTCTTACTGCGTTCTCAACTCGTTTTTTTCGCCGAACACGAAATATTCCAGCTACTACCGGTGTGACCCTCTTCTAGTGACTATAACTATAGGTAGTTTGCGGATAGGATAATTGTGAAGTGATGTCCGAAGGCTATTCAATCCCTTGCATTCGCATTAGCGCGAAGGAAAAGCTCGAAAAAAACCTTCATTTAGGATTGCCGGTCTCGACGGATTTCGAACCCGGGGTCATATCCATAGGACAGACATCACCCATGCAATACGTAATGATTGAATATTACAGAATATTTCATTTCATTGCTCTGGGGGCAAGCAAGTCTGCCAAGTAATGTTTGTGGCTTGTTGGTTCAAAGAATAGCGTCTCTCCTTCCATAGCAGAAGGTCGCTGGTTCGATTCCCGACTTGAATCAACCCATAATCTATGGGAAGGGTATCGCATTACTTTCCCTGAGAGTGTGGCTTTGAAACCGTCTTAGCAACGAAGCACACAACAAGTTGTAAATGGTTGTTCCGAAGTAGTTATGTCTATGCTGACCCCTCCGCGGATGAATCATGGTGATCTGTGAACTGGGATTAAAATTCCGATTATTTCGCCAATCGATAGCGTCGTCGGTTCGGATCGTTTAAATTGAAGTCCGTCACTGAAATTACATCTTTTCCCATGAAAACATGCATGTTTGCAATTATGATTCGTATTTTTTTTAAACCCTCATTGCATCAATTGTTTTGATTACCAGAACGATAATAATATCATGCATATAGGCTTGGGATGGGTGCAATTTAAACACCACTCTGAGCGTCTCAATTTCAGTTCTTCCGTACTTTACGAACTAGGGGAAGAAACATCCACATATAATTCATTCTGTTGTTTTATCTGATATAATTGCATTCTTATTTCTCGTACATAGGTCTTTTTCCCCTGCGAGAGGGACGTGGGGGGGGTATTTTTATAAAATTACATGATCGCTTATGCACCTTGATGTTTCCAAGAATTGTTCAGATCATTAAAAAATTTAAAAAAAAACACGTTTTAATATTGGTTCCGGGTATAGTATCCAAATCATTGCTATTTGCTTGGGTAGTTATAATGTACAGAGATATAATGTTTACCAAAAATATGCATTATAAAAGAATAAAAATTTTAATTCCCTGCACCGTGGGGATTGTTATTCTGCCAATGTACCAACCGTCTCGATTAACCTTGAAACCTTATACTTCGAATAAGTGATTTCCATTTTACTTTAATTTTTGCAAAAACTGTTTTTCCAGAAATTGAATCAAAGACAAAAAATCATCATAGTAGAAAACCTACAACGTAGTTTTGCAATGCGTTCAAACTGTTCATTGCTGGAATGCCACTTGCAAAGTGTGGCCGAAGAATTTAAGAAACAAAACAAAAGAAACGTGAACATGATCACTTTACATTTTAGTTTTCTCCCCTTTTTTTTTTTTTTTTTTTAAAAAATATAATTATTGTTCCCTGCGTATATTTGTTATAGTAGACATTAGAGGCGAGTGTGTAAAGTATGTCAAACATCACATTACTAACGTATTTCGTCGCGAGTGTACGTGAATGTACATAGTTGAACTCAATGTACCTCATTCTATATGTGTGCACATGTGTAAAAAAAAATTTTCAAAGTCTATGTAAATAAAAGTGTAATAATCCTAACTCACCAGTGTAACACATGCCTATGTGTGACGCATTATAATATAAACTACGAGATTTTTGAGATTTTTTCGTGTATTTGTTTGCGATTTGCAATGTATTTTATGTGTATCCGGAGTCTCAAATGACCACTAACTTTTTTTATTGGTTGTTATCTTGTGTATCCGGTATAATTTATTTACAATTAATATTTCTGCCGAATGTGTCAATCCTAATGTGAAAATACGTTCTTTTTATCTTTGTTGTGAATAAAAATAACTTTATTTACAAGGAATAACGTTCTGAGGTAGGGCTACCCTTACTAAAATTTTTGTAAACCAATCGATAACCAACTGATAACTTCCTGTAAACCATGATAACCAATTGCTAACCATTTGATAACCACTAGTAACCAGCTGAAAGTCCTGAAAATGTACTTAAACTAAATGTAAACCTATTGATAACCAATTGATAACCATTTGATAACTTATTGCAAACCAAAATTTGAAAACCGGGTTGTTATAAACCTTTCTAATAACCAATTGACAACTAACTGTAAACCTCAGTAACAACCAACGACTACCATGGTTATTAGTTGGTTTACTACTTTTTCTGAGAATCGTATAATAACCAATACATAACCAATTGACAACCTTGGTTATTATGAACCTTCTCATAACCAATTGACAATTAACTGTAAATCTCAAGTAATTACCAAATGATGGTTTATATTTGGTTTTTTAAAACCTTTAAATAGCCATATGACAACCACGCCACTGTAACACCCTGCTTCAAATGGAATGGACTTAATTATGATTTCTAGGAAAACGCTTAAGTCCGCCGCGTTGATGGAAGAACTTTTTTGTAAGTTTTTTAGTTTGCGTAGGACCACTTTTCCTTTGCAAGTGCGTTTTGAATGCATTGTAGTTGATTTTTGTCAAGTTTCTAGGGTTACTTGGTAACTGTTATTTTTAAACCTAAAAAAACTCATATTAAAAACCCTTTTTTTCTATGGATTATGGCTAACTTTTTCAACTTTTTCATTCAAAAGGTACAACATCACCATAACCTTATTGTTTTATGTGAAATATCAACGTTGTAGCCCTACCCGTTTGGTCAGAATCGGCCCAAATGTCACGAAAATATCGCACTAAAAATCGTTTTTACCCAAAAACGTGTCAAGTCTAAGTTCAGGGGAAAAAAAAGGTCCCCTCCAATTTCATCAAGATCGCAATGCCGTTTGCCCGGAATCGTGCGAACAAACAGACAGACTGAAAAACAAAACAAAAAAAACACCCGAGCTAAATTGTTTGGGGGGTCAGTGAAATTGAAGTCTTCGCTTCGCTCATTCAATTACGCCTTGTTAGAAAAGTCATTATTATCTAATTGTAAAACTGCCATACATCACCATGTTTTCTTCATCCTTTGATCGAATCTTAATGTTCTCATCTAAGTTCATATGAGCCCACCCAGCAAACACATAAGTTACGGTAGAGTGATGGCTGCGTGCAGGCACTTCTGGCCACTGTGGCCACTGGCTGGCCAGCAGTGAGAAGGTGTCAGGCTTTCACTGGCATACCGTCTGAAGGCTGGCCAGAACAAAAATAACCCCAGCCCGGTGTTGGTTGGCCGCTGTCGTGTTTATGTCGTTTTTTCCGCCACAGGCGTGTAGATGGCTGGGCCCCCACTTTCCCGACTCTCGGTTGGCCAGCAGAGGCAAAGTGTTCGACCATCACTCGTAACCCTACGCACGGCTGGCCACAACATTCTAGAAACCTGCCCAGTGATGGTTGGCCGCGGGCCCTGTCGCTGTTGTTTGGCCGCCACAGGCGTGAAGATGGCTGGCCTTCACTTTGCCGGGTGCCGGTTGGGCCCGCAGCGGATAAGTCCTGGACCCCTCACCCTTTCAAACCCCACGCACGGCTGGCCAAAAAAACATTTCTAGTTTAAACCCGCCCCGTGATGGTTGGCCGCTTTCCCCGGGCGCCCGTTGTTTTACCGGCCCCCAGGCGTGAAGATGGCTGGCCATCCCCTTTGCCGGTTTCCGGGTTTGGGCCCGCAGGGGGATAAATCATGGACCATAAAATTGTAACCCTACCCCCACGGGTGGCCACAACATATATTTAAACCCGCCCAGTGAAAGGGTTTGGGCCCCTGCCGTGTCGCGTTGTTTTACCGCCCCCAGGCGTGAAGATGGCTGGCCATCACTTTGCCCCGGGTGCCCCCCTTGGGCCCCCCCAGCCCGGGTAAGTCTGGACCATCAAATTGTAACCCTACGCACGGCTGTCCCAACATAAATATAACCTGCCCCGGATGGTTTTGGCCCCCTGCCGGGGGGTCGCTGTTGTTTTTGCCGGGGACAGGCGTGAAATGGCTAGCCATAAATTTTTCCGGCTGCCCGGCGGCCCGCAGCGGATAAGTCATGGGGCCGTCACTTCAACCCTCGCACGGCTGGCCCCCAACATACTAGTAACCTGCCCAATGATGGTTGGGCCCCTGCCGTGGGCGCTGTTTTTTTACCGCCACAGGCCCTGAAGATGGCTGGCCATTTACTTTTCCGGGGTGCCGGTTTTTCCCGCAGGGAAAAATTTAGGGGCCCCAAAATTGTAACCCCACGCCGGGTTTGGGCCCCAACATACTAGTAAAACCCGCCCAGTGAAGGTTTTGGCCCCCCGTGTCCCCTGTTGTTTTGCCCGGGGGGGGCCAAAAGGCGTGAAATGGGGTGGCCCCCTCATTTTTCCGGTGCCAGTTGGGCCCGAGCGGATAAGTCATGGCCATCACTTGTAACCCCACGCACGGCTGGCCACAAAAATACTAGTAACCTGCCCAGTGATGGTTGGCCGCTGCCGGTTTTCCTGTTTTTTTTGCCTTTCCCCAGGCGTGAAGATGGGGTGGCCATCACTTTTTCCGGGGTGCCCGGGTTTGGGCCCGCAAATTAATGGTTTGGGTCTTACTAAAAACCGTCTTCCGGCCCAAAAAAATTTTTTAAAAATCACCCATCCAGTTTAAAGTCAATTTTTCTTTTGTATGTATAGGTGATTATTCCCTCAACACACAAGCTTCTTCCCCTGGCCGGGAAGGTTTGAGGTTAGGCTTCAATGGGGAGTCGCCCTGCTGGGGCCGGGGGTTCGAGGGCCCAAACTTGAAAAAAATTTATAATTTACTTTCCATTAAAACTGTTGTGTATCAAACCCACCCTATATTCGACTGGTGGCAGAAATTAAAAACGAAAAACCTATGTGAAAACCGATATAATAACAATTATACTTTTTTATTTTTTAATTTTTTTTTTTACATATTTAGTACCAGATCCCGCTGGTCCCCAAAGATTTCCCAGCAAACACGAATTGATTTGGGGCCCTAAGTGGCCCCCCAAAACCGGGGTGGCCATTTTAGTTCTGGCCACCCCTTGCGGGCCGGCATTTTGGCTATTTGCCGGTTAAAGGGCCCGGAAGTGACCCACAAGTGGGGCCGGCTGAGGCCGGGGGGACAAAATCAAGGGGCCCTTACGGGCCCAAAGGCCGGCCCCAAGCGGCTGGCCAGTTCAGTTCGGCCACCCCTTTGCGGCCACTTAGGGCCCATAAATTCGTTTTTGGGGGCCAGTTTCTGATAAAATTTTATTTTTAGACCCCAGCTTTTTATGTTATTTTGATTGCAGAACGCGAAACAGTGTGATGAGCCTCTCGGGTTCGTTTTTCTACAAAAATTTATGGGTAAACTTAGAAGGACATGTCTATTTGTTTTTTTGATGATAAAAACTAGGAAAACGCTTTAGTCCCCCGCTTTGATGGAGAGCTTTTTGTAAGTTTTTTGTTTGCGTAGGACCACTTTCCTTTGCAAGGTTTTTTGAATGCAATGTAGGTGTGTTGTAAAGTTTCTTTGTACTTGTTATTAAAACCTCAAAAACTCATTTAAAACCTTTTTATTTCTTTTGATTCGGGCCTGGCAACTTTTCAACTTTTTCTTTTAAAAAGGTATACATTACATAAATAATGTCCATGTGAAATATGAACGTTGTACCCCCACCCTTTTTTGGTAAATCGGACAAATTTCACGAACATATTCACAAAAAAAATCGTTAAAGTACTTTTTATGAAAAAATTTTCTTCGATTGTCCCAAAAAAAACGTGGCACGTCAAAGTTCAAGATTCGAGGCCCCCTTCAATTTTCATAAAACGCATATCCGTTTGCCCGGAAGTGCAAACAAACAGACAGAAAAAAAATAAAAAAAAAAACACAAAAAAAAAAAAAAACCCCGAGCTATTTTTTGGGGGGGTCATAAAATTTGAAATCTTCGCTTCCCCAAACCAAAAATAATAATAATAATATAATAAAAATAATAAATAATAATAATAATAATAATAAAATAAAAATAATAAAATTAAAAATAATAATAAAAATAAAAAATAAAAATAATAAAAAATAACAACTTAAAAAGGCAACTAGTTTTAATTTGTTTCAAAAACTAAATGATTTGATTTAATAAAAATGATAGTTAAATCAAAATCATTAATATGGGTACACCAAAAGCTAAAATTTCCCTGAATCCCCTTTTTTTCTTCATTCGGGCGAAGGTGTACTATGTATTTTATATATATTTAACAAAAAAACCCTTTATTATATTGGACGTATGATATACATTAGAAAATTAAGTCGACGCAAAGATATAAAACATGATTTTCAGGAAATCGGAAGAATTATCATTTCGAAGAAAGATTTGGAAAAGTTTCAATAATACTTTTTGGGAAAAATTTTTGTTTTAAAAAAAAGAATTCCCGGGATTTTTAAAAAAATATGTTTAATAGGAAAGAAATTTAAAATAAAAATTTCAATATTGTCAAAAGACGTTTCATTTTGCAACACACGATACAAACGCGCGGCCCAACCTTATAAAAGCCCGTGCGCTGTTATGGCACAGGTTCCTGGCCGTTGGGAGAGCTCGAGCTATGGAGGGAAAAGATCCGGGGTGGGACCCAGTCACCAAAAAAATTTAATTGTCTTTTTCTTTCCCCATCGTGTGTTTGTTCTTAGTATGACATGTGTGAATGAAGTCCTAAGTCATTTAAATACTTATTTTTAGAATATTTTATCCCCTAATTGATTTGTTTTTGGTTATTTTAGGAAACAGATCGCGGGGTTCCCTTCCCTCTGATAACCATGGTTATTAAATTTTTTTATTGGTTTACAATGGTCCTTTCCTCTGATAACCCGGGTTTTGTATTGGTTGTTATTTGGTTTAAATTGGGTTTTTAAACGTTATCTTTGGTTATTAGTTGGTTATATATGTTTCCAAATCAACAAAAAAAGAGGTTTACAAATGGTTATTTTGATAAACCCTTTGATAAAATTTTTTAAAAAAATGTTATAGATTTTTTAAAAAAGGTTATTGAAAGGTTATGTTTTTGGGTTGCTATTTGGGTTTTTATTGGTTTTTCGATTTGGTTTTCAAAAATTTTAGTAAGGGTATATTTGCTGAAATGAGGATAGCGTAGCATATTAAAAATAAATAAAAACATTCATATTTTAGTCTACCCCCCTCAGCTAACTGATTTTTAGTGGGGGGAAGTAAAAATAAAGCGTCAAAACCAACCCCACAGGGCCCCGACGTAATCGAGAGTGAGCGAAAACCACCAAAGATCGATATTTTTTAAAAATAGGAAAACTTTTAATCATAGTATGGACATGCGCCCGCGGATCAACGCCAAAATCAACAAGGCCGATCAGAACAAATTTAAATTTATTATTGCCCGTTGCTAGGACGGCTCCAAAGTCACCCTGCTAAAAAGCAGTTAAAACCTTCTGACTTAACGGGAACGAACCATGGACCCCTTTTGTATTGGAAGCAAAGATTCTTACAACAATACCAACGAGCCACACGAAACACATTTGAGTGTAATGCTTTTTGGGATTGGGTTTTTTCATTTTATAAATTTAAACCTACAACAACGCAACTATAACATTGTACTAGTCCCTTTTATCACTACAAAAGTTGCTGTGTGGTACCAACCTTTAGATCTCTCTCTCTCAAAAAAATGGCCTCAGATGTTCTTTTTAATTCTTAAATTGTCATTGTTTAATAACGTAAATAAAACATCATAAATAGACCTTGAGTGCTTTACCAAGTTATTTAAAAACTATACATTGGTGTTCAGAAGTGGTGTGGATGAAAAAGAGGCACAACCAAAAACAAGTGGTCCCAAACGTAAGTAAAAGATATTAATCAAAAGCCATGGTAGCTAGATAAAAGTAGGTTAGAACCTAGGCTTGGCATATCGGAAAATGATGACTCAAGAGAAAATAGTGAGGGGCATAAGTCCTGCTAACAGGTCAACAACTATAATAGGCCAAGGCGACAACATCTTCTTTTTATATCCAACCTCCAGGCCAATTTGATTTCTCACAACCAAAAGAAGTGCCGGAACATAGTGTGACAGATGGGAGAGGTTATGGAGTTGTGCCCCCCCCCCCCCCAAGAGTAAATTTTCTAAAACCACAGAAGGTACAGGTAGACCTATCTTATCTATACTTGGGATCCATGGCTGGGGAAATATTGAAATCATTGTCGCCTAACTACCAATGAACTGAACACATATGATGAGTGTTCCCAAAAGTTCAAAAGGAAAAGATTTGAGCCTCGTAAGAACTCATATATGAGCAGCTCGAATTTTACAAACCGATGGCCAGAGGCAAGGAGAGCCAATAAGCGTTTAAATGACGTATACAGCATTGCAGTAAAATTGCGGTTTTAAAGAACTAATAGAAGAGTTATTAGAGATAGGATAGTAGTAGGTATCCAGGCAAACATGAAATCTGGGCCCCGTGCGGACAAACCAAGGGAAGTGCAGGGTAATGCGGGTTTTAGGGAATGAAACGGGACAACACGCACTGGTCCCGCGCGGGACATGTTAGGGACTTTTCTATACTGGGAGAGCTACGGGACAACCCGCACGGTCCCGCGAGGGAAACTTAAGGGAAACCCCTTTAGCGGAAAACATACGGGACAACCCGTACGGGTCCGCGAGTGAAACTTAAGGACCACCCATTCGGAAAGCGACGGGACAACAGCCGGGTCCCGCGAGGGAAACTTCAGGGGTAACCCTTTCGGGAAAGCTATGGACGACCCGCACTGGTCCCCGCGAGGGAAACTAAAGGGATAAACCAAAATGTGGAGTATTATATATAAAACAATACGTGTGGATAGAGATTTATGTTGAAACTTCGTTTGATTTATTCTTTTGTTCTATTTCATTGCAAAGCGTTTTTATAACTGAATATAGGATAGGCCTATATAGACGTAAGTAAAATAAATAGATATAATCAATTGATTTCAGACGAGTAAATCTATCATTAAGTCTTAGTTAAGTTGTGAAGGCTTATGTTGTCTGGTGGCCGGCCCACTGGTGAAGCTCGCAACTTGAGTTAGGTGTCCTGTATCATTGCTGTGATCAGTTTTTGACTATAGCCTATACAATTCCTAAGAATATATGTCTAAATATTAGAGTCAAGATATTTTGTACTTATATTATTTCAAGATTTGAAAACAAGAATGAGATGCGTTCGGTCGTTTCTCCGAAAGTTTGATTACTCCTGATTGCGGTTCCTGATTTTTGAAACCTCATATTCTTTGAGTTGGATCGTTCTAATAAATCTGTTTTTTATTTCTTTGCGTTTTTTCTTTTTTAATGATTTTTCCTTCTTCTTTCTTTCTTTATTAATTCTACAAATTAAGACAATTAAGCTTAAAAATATGTTAAAGAGCATCAGAGAGTGATACGATAGCCTCATAGCAAATTATGCGTGATATTCCCTTCGTTACAACTAAAACACGTAAACCTAATTTTGTATAAACAAAATTAATTAATAATAAATAAAACTAAAATGTTTGTAGAATTCAAAATATGCTATAGAAATAACAAAGAAACATACATGTAATGAGAATTAACTGAATATATTTTATTGTAACTAGTATTAAAAATATGTATGATGATTTGTATTGCTTAACGCCTTATGCCACTAAGGCATTCGAGTTGTGATTAGTGGTGATAATATGACGATAAAGGACCCGATCACAAAAAAATATGCCTTATTCGGGATTCAAACCCACTGTACCGATGAGCGACTAAATTGTAGTGTGCCAACGCGGACGTTCGAGGGGGGGGATAATTGATCGCATTCGATGCGTTTAAAGATATAAGAAACAATTATATGTTCTTGGCTACCCGTCGTCAATGCAATATATCAGCCAGCATAAGATTTAATGATCGAGTATTGTAACACGCCTAATAATCGAAGAGGACAGCAAGGATTTAAAAAAATATATAATAGTATCATGTTTTAATAAACACCAAAACACATTTTCAAGCACAAATAGTTACACTGCAATGTTGTGTTCCGCAATCCACGCAAGCGTGCTCCCTTTCTATGAGCCATCTAACGCGCCATCAGACAGTATAGGTGCTGTAGCGGGAGTGGATTTAGAGCGTACTGACTCCGGAAGAAGGCATTGCGGTTCGAGGTCGGGCACGTCATGTCCATAAAATTGAAATGTCTGATAATTCTTGTCTATATTCTAGTTACTTCTTCCCCTTCACATTAAATGTATAAAATTGAGAAAGTGGCATTCGAGTAATAAATAATCAATTAAAATTTTGGCCCGTTTTTTATTGGTTGACTTCTTGAGTGTCTACTAGATGGCGCTAGAAGCAATGACACGGGAAACACTGGGACGTCCGGGACCATCAAGGTAGGTCGCGGGCATGAGCGCGCGGACACGTTTGGGACGACTTCGGGGAACATGGGACGAGTGCGGGATGTCCGTAGGGAACGGTCGTGGGCCCAGACTACATTCCGTACGGGGCACGTACGGTGCTGCCGTACGGGATCCAGCACTAGCGGCATTACGGGACAGGACTCGGGAAACAGTGCGGGGACACCGCAAAAATGTTGCTGGGATGCTTGACGGAGAGTTAAGTTGATCAACTACAAATGGATCCTAGTCTTAACTCTTGAGAAGGTGATTGACAGAGTAAACAAAAAGAGTCGATACACCAAAACAACAGTCTATTGTGCGTAACGAAGGACGTGTTCAGAATGTTGACCGCTATTTTCCGAAATCGGAAACCTCAATACAAAGAATAAATCTCAGACTTCATTCCAAAACCATCGGGTGAACAGGACAAAAAGCCTAATTAAAACAGTGTGGTAGATGGGTAGAAACCAGGCCAAAATACAAACAGTCCGGCGAAAGATAGCGCGTGTAATAAACTGTAAAACGTAAGGGGCACTGGGGAAAAAGATTGCAGATCTAAAAACGTTTCAACAAAGTCAACGTAGAGAAAACGTCGAAGAGATGCTTACTGCGGAGCAATAGACTCGCAAGACAAAAACAAAGCGTGGCATGTTAACTTCTTAATAAAGAAGCACAAACTTAGTTTCAGATTGACACTGGCGGCGGATGTTACCGTTTATTCGGAAGCTACGTTTCAAAAGCATAGGCCTACGCCAAAATGCCGAAAGTGAGAACGAAGGTCTTAATCTAATTTATACTTTCGAAGAAATATTTGGTCCAGGCCATCACAGCCATAAAGGTGATTGGAAAAATTACCCTGTTCCGTTAAAATGCAAAAAAGTTACAGTGATGAGGAATATATGCTTGCAAAAGAAAGGAAAGAAGCGTACTAGGAATTCCTGCCATACAGCATAAATATGGTTAAACTTTGTTGATAGTATAAAAAAACTAAGGAAGAATCAAGCCTATCCAATCCAAATAGGGATAGTCCAGAACGAAATATCCAAATTGTTAGTGGTCTAGGGAAAATGGATACTGAGTTCAAAATATCGCTGAAGAAATGAACACCATATGCAGTTTACAGTACTAGACGAATAGCTCTACCGCCTCAGAGAAACATAGTGAAGAGAACTGGAAAGAATGGCAAAAGAAGGGTAAATAACTCGAATAGAGGAGCCACTGATTGGTGCTCACCGTTGGTCGTAGTTCCAAAACCAGACAAAAGTCTTACGATTGTGTGTTGATTTCACAGATAACTAAACAAGCATGTTGAAGAGAAAGACACCAAACGACCCTCAGTTGAATTTGAAACTATAGCCAACATCCAAACGCAAACTTTATATCGAAGTATAAGATGCAATAGTTACGGTTATTGGCAATACCACTAGACAAAGAAATCAGCAAAATAACCACCTTTATTACTCCGACAGGCCGCATATTACTTTAATAGATTGCCTATGACAAAGCTCCGGGCCAGAGTACTATCAAAGAAAAAGGTATCCCCAAAGTCCTAGAAGGACTAGAAGGAGTAATTATATCACATGGATGATATGGTTGTAACTGGGAAAACACAAGCTGAACATGACGAGCGATGGATAAAGTGCTTAAGCAGATTAAGCGATGCAAAAATTACGTGGAACGAAAGCAAATGTCAGTTCAATGTAAAGTCAGTAAAATCTAGGATATGTGATGGTACCGATGTGTAAAACCAGGACCAAAGAAAGGTTGAAGCTATCAAGAACATAAAGAAACCTAAGGCAATATCACGAGTTACGAAGACTCCTAGGAATGGTAATTTTCTTATGAAATTCTATCCAAATGCAGCGAGGTAACCGAAACCTCTTCGTGGACCTGTGAGTAAAAACGTGAATGGTCATGGGGAACATAATCAGGAGAAAGCTTTCAATAAAAGTTATTGAAATGTTATCCTCCCGCCTACAAACCTAGCTATATATAATCCTAATCGAGAGAGACAAGAGTTCCTCGGATGCATCAGCTATGGATTAGAGCGAGGCTCGAACAACAAACAAAAACGACATGACCATGGCCGTCCAGTTATGTATGCATCACGCAGCTAAGTCAAGTGAACAACAGTATGCGACCATAGAAAAAGAAGCTCTTCGGAGTAACCTATGCAATGTGAGGAGATTTCAAAACTATATCATTGGATTAAAGGTGTAGTGAAACGATCATAAACTTTGATCAGCCATTCTGGAAACAAACCATTGAGTGAACTTTCCAACGAGACAACAAAGAATGCGCATGCGCCTAATGAGATTCTCCTATAAATTCAAACATATCCCTGGAGAGTTATGATGTCAGACACTCTCATCCAGAGATACTAGGAATATGATGGCGAACGAATCGTGACATTCTGCTCAAAGATTCAATAAATCTTATGTCGATCAAGTAATACTGCAACTTCAAGGAGGTGATCATCGATGGGAGAGTAAAAAACAGTGTTGTCAGAAAGAAGACAATGTTCTAACACAAGTGGACAATGTTTATTCAAGATGAGTGGCCTCATAATATTCGTAATAATTCCTGCGTATTATCAGTAGTATAAAGTACGCGAAACGAGTTAACAGTAAATGAAGGGGTAATCATGAAAGGTGACAGAGTAGTTATTCCGGTATAAAATGCAACACGAATGTTAAAAGTTTACATGAAGGTCATTTGGGTGTAACCAAAAATAGAAGAAGAGCACACGATGCAGTGTGGTGACAAGACCTACTGTAAACTGAAGACTTGAAAGAAATCATTTCCAAGTAAAACATGCATTGAAAATGTATAACACCAGGTTAGAAACATAAGCAATCAACTCTTCCAGATGGACATGGATAACAGTGGCAACATTGGACATATCACAACTAGAAGGTAGGTAACTACTTAGTTAATAGAAGATTATTTTAGTCGTTTTCCAGAAGTTGTCAAGCTAGGGACAAAATGTCATCACAACACATAATCGAAAAAATGAAAAGCAGGTATTTTCAAGATGGGATACAAAAGAGTACGAGCAGACAACGGTTCTCAGGTCGACTGTCAAGGAATTCAGGCAATTTGGGTCACAGAGTACGGGGTTTAAATAAAAACAAGCCAGTCCGCATTATCCAAAAGTAACGGGATGGCTGAAAGTGGTGTGAGGTAGTCACGAATATTTAAAGTAAGGCAACGCAAGAAAGATCCAACAAAGCAGACTAGGTATATCGATCAAACAGCACTCGAAAGTTGGCCATAGTCCAGCGAACCCTAATGGGACGCAGCTTAGGCACAACGTCCTATGTTGGATTAAAAACTTACTCCAAAGTGGCCTGATTGAAGCTGTTTAAAGACAAGATCACAAAATGAAAGAAAATCAGAAGAGAAACTACGATGATAGGAAATTCGGGCTAACGAACTTCCTTCAACTTAATGATGAATGATGAAGTGTGGAAATTGTAGATTTTAAAAAACAAAAAAAGATTTTCGTTTTTTAATTTTTTGGGGAAAAGTAGTTGGCCGAGAATCTCAACCAAGGTCATACTCGTGGATCGAATGGTCGAACATTAAGAAGAAATCGATACCACCGAATACCTACGCGGGAATCCAAGACATCGTCCTCCTAAACATTCCTCTTGATGTTGAGTTAACACAGCGTTCCAAAGACAGTACCAGAGCAGGATGTCGACAGGAGATTTCCTGCCGATTACGAAATCCAGATCCAGAGGGCGAAGCCCATCTACTGGTGAACGCGACAAGATCAAGCGGAAAGTTCCAAAGCCAATAGAAGCCCTGGAAGGAAAGTATCAATACTCCCGAGGTGTCCAGAGAACATCATCATGATCAAGATTTGGCGTTTAATAAATGCAAGAGAGCGGTTAAAATTTGCTAAACTATGATTAATCATGTATAATAAGTATAATCTACTTTTCTGATTGTGTAATTCTCTTAAAAAGAAAGAAATATGCATTGGATTTATTCATGGTATATTAATCTACAACACACAGCAACTACTAAACATATTTGTACTAGCCTTGTATCACTACAAAAGTGCTGGTGGACCAACTTGAGATCTCTCTCTCTCAAAAACATGGCCTCAGATGTATCTTTTTGTTAATCTAAATTGTCATTGTTTTAATAAACTAAATAAAACATCATAAATAAGTACCGGAGTGTTTACCAAGTTATTAAAAAACAATACACTTTGCTCTAAAAGAAATTTAATTTACATTCAGAATCTGAATACGATAAACATTAATTATTAGACATTTTTTACTTTATCGGGAGTTCGTCTTATAGCATTTAGCAAATGATAATCGGACAGTGAATTTAGGAAGCCAATCAAAAACTTTAATAGTAACAATAGGGAAAAAAACATAACAAGAAACAAGAGGAATTCCAAATTTCATATCATATTTCAAGCCCTTGAAGGTCCAAAGATAACTGGTCTTTCGAAAGTCGACAGAAATATATCACTATCGCCGCGCTGCTACGAAACAACCCGATAAATAAAAAAATGTCATCAACGGTAGCGAGACATTTAACAGTTTTATTAATTATTATATTTTATATTATATTATTATAATTAATAATTTCATGTGAGATTTTCGAACGCCGAACGTCTCGCGACAGCGCCTATCGTATGTGCCACACTAACGGTGTGACTGTGTTATAAATTAACATAGGTAATACTGACCTAAGTTTTAACATTGACTCCTAGCTTTGACCGCCATTTGCGCAATGTGGTTGGTACAATGTACCTCGTCGGCGCTCGTCGGGAAGATCATGTATTCCCAATGTCAGTTCGAGAATTTATGCGGGCGACTGCGGACAATTATAATTATGTACAATCTGTCCTGCATAATAACTTCTAGCAAAAAATACTCTGATTCGTAAATTATTCTTGAGAGCGCCCCTGTTGATGAAAGGTATCGGTACAATACGTGGTGAATTATTAATCTTCTACCACTACTCCTACACTACACCTTGCTCAGGACATCTAGCTTTAGTTTTGTATCAACTATTGTCCGGTTGGGAGAACACTCCTTTGTAAGGAACCTGCCGTGGTGTAATTCGCAGAAAAATTATTAGTTTTATGTTATGCTAAGCACCCTCCTTATTGCCACAAAGTTATTGCTTTGATTCATGATATAACAAGTATTTCAACTATATTTCTGCCTAGATTGTGGTTGCCGCCACTGATGTGAGCTTGCAACTTGATTTATGTGTCCTGTATCATTGCTGTAGATCAGTTTGACATGAAATTTTTAAATAATATAATCTGATATACTCTTATATTATATGAGTCAAGATTGGAACACAAAAATGAAGATGGAAAACCCATAGAATAAAGATTTCGTCGTTCGGTGGTTTCTTCCGCGAAAGTTTGATTATACTCCATGATTTGCTGCTGTTCCTGATTTTTGGCAAACCTCATATTCGTTTGACGTGGGGGACGCTCTAAAAAATTCAGTTTTTTTCTTTCTCGTTTTTTCTTTTTAAGTTTTTTTTTTTTTTTTTCTTTTCTTTTCTTTTCTTTTCTTTTCTTTTCTTTCTTTCTTTCTTTCTTTCTTTTTTCTTTTTTTTTTTTTTTCTTTGCCTTATGTTCTTTTCTTTCATTTCCCACCCTTTTTTATATTTGATTCATTCATTTAAAATGAATTATAATTATCATTCAATTTGTTACCAAAAATTCTTTTGTTAAATGCGTGGTATTGTTGTTGTATATGCTATATTCAAAATATTTAACGAAAAATGTAATTTATGTTGTTTCTGACATCTATGTAAGTAGATTATTTAGTTGTCCCCTTTGTAAATCAGTTTATAAACTGAATAGGATAGACGTAAATAAATAAATAAAATAAATAAATAAATAACTAAATATACTGAAATGTTACTATCAAATTCCTAGTCATTCATGTGAGAGCTTTTTCATCCTACGAGCTCAGCATAGCCAAAATAAATTATGCATTTCGTTGTTTCTGGAGAGACCACAAATTGGAAACTTACCAATACCGTGTTCAATATCACAATTAAAAAGTATATTTAAATTAGTATGCTTATCATTACAATTAAACAATAAAAAAAAGAAAACAACCTAAGGATGAGGATAGAACACTTGATAGAATATTCATCTTGCATCTATGCCGGTTTGATTGTGGGCAATGAGGTTGGAACTTGGCTGCCAGAATTTTCGTCGTTGTAGCGAGTCGGCATTAATTAATCATGTCGAGCTGATATCTGTGCATACCCCTCTCGCGCGCTGGCGGCTAGTGCCATATGTATGCGAAAAAATCGAAGGGGGGAATAAAATATGTTCACGCCTTTCCCTCCCCCGTTCCTTCACCCCGCAAGATTGTACAATTCCAACAATGGAGTTCCTACGTGGGTGATTAATCCTGTTAAATCCAACAAATAATTGAGAGCTGTTAAAGGGAAAAAAAAACACTTAGAATATTGCAAATCCGGATACCAGCGCCACAAATTTTGCATGGGAGTAGTATAAAAATATCAGAATTAAAAACCGTCGGGAGGGCAACGCAAGCGATATCTCACCCCAACACCCCCTACAATCATCCCCTAAAATTAGAATAATTCATAGCTCTACCAAAAAAAAGAATTGTATTCAAATAAGTTATTGAAATTATGTTTTTTTTATGTTACGCGGAAAGCTGAAATGACGGACCGGAAGCCAGGACGCTGGGACCCGGGATGCGAGCAACGCTGGAAAGCTCATGACATGACGGACCGGAGCCAGACGCGGGACCCGGACGCGAGCCACAACAAAGATCCCAAAAAGAGGACCCAAGCCCCGACCACTGGACCGGACGTGAGCCAAGTGATGAAACCAACATGATGGACCAGAGCGAGACGTGGGCCCCGAAAGCGAGCCGCACTGATACAAAGCGGCAAATTCACCACTTCTCATATCACGCCTGATGAAGATGGGAAAAACGCAAGTCTTGGAAACAAACAAGTCAAGTGACAGACAAAATCCCGTTAAAAACCAACCGTCTAGAATAAGCCCAAGTCAACCACAAAATCTTAAAAAAGTCAAATGTCCTAAATTTCTAAATCTAAGTCACCAACTACTGCCAACATAGCACAACTCAAAACGCTCATGCCTTGATGCCTCTTCAAACACCTCCCCCCGAACTATGAAACCACCCCCCCCTCACCCCTCACAACATTCAATTCAATCAGCAAATATTCAAAGGCTTAAGAAAAATCATCCAAAACTAGTATAATGTCCCATCAATATACGTTCAGTAAGAAACAAAAATAGACGAAACTTGAAATCCTAAACTAGTAGGCAATCTCCAGATGTGCTCTGCCTCTCAGAGCATTGGCCTCTCTGACAGGAACTGTCCACCTTTGTAATACCAAACTACGTAATAAGCCCATTTACTGCCGCCCTATCATCTATATTCATGGGGGTGTTGCCATCTTAAACGACCATCACTAAATTGTGTGCATTACCGTTGTGTCAAATACATAATGTAGAGAAAGGATTTCGGAATGTGTTGGCATTTTGCGTCCCAGAAAGTTAAACAATAATAACTTTGTGCATTTAGGTCCCCATAGGAAACGCCTAAGTTTTATAGAAAAAACTGGATGCAGTACTACCAATAATTAACAAGCAAACACACATGACTGAAATAATTATCTGCGAGACCTTAACATGACCTTCCTAATATCCATTCCTCAGCAAGGTCACAACCTTCAGGACTCTCCTTCAAGGATACAACATAATCCAACAATTTTTTCCCCAACCGTGTATCAGGGAACCTGCGTACTATAGACAATATTATTTTTTTTTTTTTTTTTTTTTTTTTTTTTTTTTTTTTTTTTTTTTTTTTTTTTTTTTGTTTTTTTTTTTTTTTTTTTTTTTTTTTTTTTTTTGTTTTTTTTGTTTTTTTTTTTTTTTTTGACACGATTGATATTTGCACAATAGAAGCATCCCCTTTGGACCCAGACCTCTCTGATCACCATGTTCTTTGCAAAAACTACCAACAAGGTGTGTCAAAATGCCCAATGTTACACAATTGAAAGCGTAAATATAAAGAGAGGAAAGAGAACATAATCCATTTCCTCTCTCTACTCAGCAGGAGCAATGGGTGAGCTCAGAAAGGATGTCAAACAAACAATGGAATGATCTCTTTGATTCCTTTTCATCGACATTCACAAGCATTTTCATGCAGCCTTCCCACTAGTCCAGTGCCGTAAAATGAACCCCGGAGGAAGAGCCCATGGATCAACGCGAAAATACGGATCAAATAGTGCCGTATTGCGCAAAATGTATTCTCGCTGACAACATTCAAGCGGACACAGAACTAGAACAGGAAATCGTATCTTAAAAAAAACGCATGGCTAAGATGATCCGTCAGGCAAAACTAGAGTATAATAGCAGAAAGATTTCATACTCTCAAAATGTTGTTCCTCCCTCCCAGCAACGTGGGAATTATTAAAATCCAGAGACAATCTGCCCCCTCTATCCACCAAAAGTAACGTTAGAAAGAAAATAGAGCACAAGCTGGAATCGGACTCGACAAACATTGCAAATTCCTTTAACCCATTTTTTATTGAATCCGGCTCTGATATTACACTCCCCACCAAATCATCTACTGTGGAACTTCCCAGTTCTCCCGGATCAAACAATTAAAAAACTATACAGCAGTCTCTCTTCTTTGAACCTACACTGACAGTCCCGAAGTAAATGAAAATTCTAAAATAAACTCCTCAACGTAAGTATTCATATGGGCCGGATGGGTATACTGGTTCAATACTGTGTTGTTCTGACTTATTTCACCCCTACTAGACTACAAAAATCAATGAGTACCTCTCAAACGATCTTTTCCCTGAGAAATTAAAAATAGCAAGAGTGACTCCCATTTACATAAACATAAAGGGACCAAATCGGAAATGAATAATTATTAGGCCTATTTCTTATTATCGCTTTACTCCAAAGTTTTGAATCCATTGTTCAGTGCTCGTTCTAATTTCCTTTCTAAACCCACATAAAATCCATCGCCCCTCAAAACATGGGTTTATTAAAGAAGAAATCCACTTCCAAGTGCAATTTTCAGTTTTCGTGATCCTCTATATTCAGCATTGATGTGGGGAAACACTCAGTAGGCATCTTCTATGATCTATCAAAGGCTTCCGATACCCTAAATCATGCAAACATATTGTCCCAAACTAGAGAAAATGGGCCACTCAGAGGTACAACAAATGCATGGATTACTCATTTCTTTCAACCGCACCCAATATGTGGAAATAAGATCGGAGCAAGATCAAAGTAACAACATTCAAACCGATCAACCCGCAAACACTAACTCACGGAGTACCACAAGGCTCCATTCTTGGTCCACTTAATTTATACTTGACTTAACTGACCCTTACCCAACACCCTCAACGTAGGAACTTTAATCAGTATGTGGATGACTCTAGTGCATCTGATCACTGATCCCCATAAAAATAGCAATGCAAGTTCTTCCAACCTTCAATAGACAGGCATCCAACATGTCACATACTGCTCTCAAATCACCTGTCACTGGATATAATCTAAAACCCAAATATCTCTTTTTTCACACTCCAAACTAGTTACCTTCCTCAAGCCCATTAGTTCGAATAAAGGGGGAAGGTATCGTCGTTCTCGCTCAAGGACAGTGTAAACTTCCTGGGTCTAATAATGACTGAGCACACTTGAGGGTCCAAGAGCACACTGAACAACGTATCTTCTAAAAGTAACCGGGATGCTTTATGACTCCGTAAACTAAAGGCAAAAGTATCCACACATCTCAAAATGTTTATTGTGCCATATTCATTCCCACTTAATGATGAATTCTTTTCTTGGGTGCGTCACATCAGGCTTCAAAGAATATTCTGCTCCAATAGGGCAGTACGTATTCTTGCAGGGATTCAAGGCGAACATCATGCAGAGAATATTTCTCCAAATTAGGTATCCCCGACTCTTACAAATGTTCTGATACAAGTAGCGCCATCTTTGCCATGATAATGCAGAATCTTCCCTCGAAACTCCACTGTCATACTTACCATACAAGATCCCAATCATCAATTCACATCACATCACATAAACTCAAGTAAATTTCAAAAAGGACCCCATGTACTTAGCCTCAAAATATCATACAATCTGCCCCTCCAATGTTATAAAATACCGTAAATGATACTAGTTTTAGAACTAAACTTAAGGCATTCCTACAGGAAAATATCTTTACAATCTTGAGATAACCTTTAAATTATTCCATTCATTACGTCACCACAATGATCAAATGTAGGCCTACCAACAATAATCAAATCACTAATGATAACTATACTATAAACTTACATGGTTACCAGGGAGTTAGATTATTATTACATTTATTACTTAGTATTATTATTAATATAATTACTGCATATTACTATTAATTTGTTTTTTTTTACATTACCTAATTTATAAGTTTGTTAAATACAATTATGATGTAACTAGCTAAGTATTCACACTCTCTCTCTCTGAGAAGTATATCTTACCTAAATGTTAATGATCAAAGGATAAATAAAACTTAAACTAAAACTAAACTAAACTAAATGAGTTTCACCCAATCCCCCCGCCGATTCCTTATTTCTAAACCACATTTTTCAACCCCCATCCCTAATAGTTTACAATTATTTTTACCTGATTTCCAGCATCCCAGTGAGCGCACCTAGTGAAGTTATCAGCATGAAAATTGGCATGAGGTACATAATAACCTGGGAAAACTAATAATCCGCCGCGGAGGCAAGCGGATATTTCACCCTATTGTTCTCTACCTCCCTAATGTGGGAAAAAAGTAGGTAGTATTTTAATACATTTTGAATATTTCAATTGCTGATTAAAATCTATGTGTCGATGTGTGATAGTCCAGTCAACAAACATTCATACAAAACAAACAATTTTTCCACACCTAGCCTAATAATTAAGACTTTTAGTGGGACAAACAAGGCTTAGTAAGTACCAACATGAAATTTGCATGGTGGTAGATAAAAATATCAAGAATTTACTATTCCGCTGAGAGGCCAAACGATATTTCACCCCTTAGGGCCCCTCTATCATCAGTTTAAAAATTGGAATTGGTACTAGGTCGTATTCTATACATTGTTAATTATTAATTTGTACATAATATTATGATCAAGCAGTTCGATCCAATCAACCTAATTTTTCTCATGTTTTTTCTCCCCACCAGCCATAATTAGTGATTTTTTTAATCAACACTACCAGCATGAAATTTGGCTATAGGTGGTTAATAAAATATCAGAATCTACTATTCGTTGAAAGGAGCAAACGTTATTTCACCCCTAGTGCCCTCTTAATCCCTTTAAAATTGGGAATTGGGATTGCACGCAAAGCTTAAACGTAGGCAGTACGCCACCGTACAGTGCCGGGCTCAACTAAATGGCGGCATAATGAATTTCAACAATCGTCTGCTGTATGGCCGCCAGGGGCCTTCTCCGGCGACAGCGGCATTTAAGGACTGGATTTACATAAATAAAATAAATGTTGGGTAATAGACAAATCAATTGAATAGTTTACTTTAAAAGCTCGTAGTAGGTAGGATTCACCTTACGGTCACAACTAATAACAATAAATCACCTGTCAGAAAGGCGATGCGAGCACAGGTTCAACCTGCTTTATTTTTACGTCTGATCGGGGCGGTAGGCATAATGGAAAGGCTTCATAATAAGGAGCTAAAAGCTGAATGAAAGCTCGTGGGGCTAAGCTCAGAGGAAGAAAGCAGACATTATTGTAAAGTACCACTACTGTTACCTATAGCCAACCTATTCATACGAATAAGTAGCCCCAAAAGAGATACACGTTGGATTGTATAGGCAGGGGTTGTCAGACGTCACTTGTTACTTCTTTCCAGATGAAATCGTTATATTAAAAAATGACAATTTTCGTGAAGAAAGATAAGAAATAAAAATAAAATAAACAATACTTAATGCGTTCTTCCTCTTATTTTTATTATTGTAGGCCTAGGCCTATAGGCGAAGAACAACACCAAAGCAAAGCGAAAGCGCCTAGGCCTAATGCCACTTGTATAGGCCTAAGCAATTTATATGTAAAAATAAATCGTTGTTACAGGTCTGGAGTAAGTATAATGTTCAGACAAAGCAAAACACCTGTACGTGGGAAAATATCTGCAATATGCACGTTTGCCATAGGCTTACGCCCCAAATATTCACCCGTCCTAGCCAAACATCTAGGCCTACTAGAAATATCCCTTCAAAAATATTTATGTGCCTATGAAAGAATACTCTTGTAATGCGTATTGTATTCTACTTTATGATGATAAATTTAAATCTCTGTCTATTATCATTTGAAGGTACCCTTTCAGGAAAAGATTACTGTAGCGGATTGTGGAGCTTAGTTCTTAACGTAGGTCTACATAGGGCTAACGGTAGACGACCGTATGCACTAGACCTAGTTGTAGATGTAGCTGAGCATCTTTCGTGTGCCAAAGTGTTGACAGATACCTAATGAAATACTGTTTATTTATGTAATAGTAGCTGATTTTTGGCCTAGTTTCTGACAGAGCCTACCTAGGCTAACTTATCGACCCTAGGCCTTAACCAAATTTTTAAAAAAAAAAAAACCATTCCCTGGATCGAGGCCTAGCCGTCAACACTTGGCAGACTGAAACCTGAAAGATGCTCAGATACAACTAGGCCTATGATCGGCGACGGTTAGCTTAGTAGGGGCCTAAGTTAGGACAACTGACCAGCAATTAGCTTACCTAACAGTTAACCTGGACCGTAGCATAATAAAACAATATCCTAATTCGGGGGCCCTAGTTGTCAACTTTGGCAACTGAGAGGTAGGCCTACAGGTGGGCGTGCGTCACGTCACTCTCAAAGGACAAGCTTTTGCGTGCAAAACTAAGACCAGACATCAACCTCTAATTTATAGTTTGGAAATAAACATGCACACTTGCGCAATGTAGCCTCAAGTATAAGGTAGGGTTGTACTACACACCAATACGAAAACTTTTCATGACATACGCATTGGAGAAAATTTATCTTTACCAAAACTACACTTGGAACCGAGGGTTTCCAAGTTTCGGCGGATATGAGCGTTCCAGTCTTTTCATCTTGGACACTCGGAAATTAAATGTCCTCCGCTCTTTCTTATCCATAAACAACAGCCATGTTTATCATTTTTATCGACAATACAACTCCAATGGTAACGTAACAATAAGCAAGGTGTACGGCAGGGCTAGCTTAGCGGCCATGTTGACTAACAGGTTAGGGGCTGGCGCTACGCTACAGCTGCTAAGTGAGAGAATGTGCAGTTCAAAGCCCATTGGTACAGGTCGTTATTTTTTGATGTATTATTAAAATTATTCCAATAAAAATTATGCACAAGCAGTTTCGATCTTAATCAACCTAATTCTCATGTTTTTTCTACCCCCCACCCCTAATCAGTGATTTTTTATCAACACTTACCAGCAGAAATTTGGCATGGTGGAAGATAAAAATATAGAATTACTATTCCGTGGGGTGAGGCAAACGATTATTTCACCCAGTAGTAGCCCTCTATCATCCCGTAAAATGGAATTGGTTATAGGTCGTATTCTATACATTGTAGAGTCTGGTCCTCACCATTTTGAGGTGCAGTTGCTATTTCGCCGCTCTCATTCGAGCGGAATAAGTGGTTCTGTCAACCTTCATCCCCTAAAAAATTTCGCTAGGCGTGCGCATCAGCTTCGGACAGCGATGCCGATACAATGGTCCTCCACTCCGTTCAATATAATAGAAAAGTAATTTAAATGTGTCGCCAGGACCACATGTTAGTTTGATTTATTTGCAACGTCGAGCTACATGTATCTTGGTGGTGGGGTCCAAGTTGTGACGAAGAAGTATAATGGTACATGAGTCGGCCTGTTTGTAAATTGTTTCTTTAGGGATTAGCACTCCATCAAAATGGTTGAGCGACGACTCTACTCTAAGTATCTCTTTTTGATTATTCATTTATGTGTTTGAATAGTAACTATTTAGATTAAAATAAAATCAAAAAATGATTTTTTTTAGGGGGGGGGGGTTTGGATTTTTTTTGATTAGAGATTAGGGCTTAATGTTCAGGATATGGGGTAGGAATGCCACGAACTGTAAGTTGCGGAACTTTGGCGCTAGTTTTTCTCAGAACATCATTTTGAGCGAGCGAAAGCGAGCGTCTCCACTTGAATTTTTTTCTTATGGCTAGAAGGTCTGTTTTTGTTTTTTGTTTTTGTTTTGTTTGGTTGTTTTGTTTTTTTCTGTACTGACTTCGGTTACAGGTCGCACGTTTCTCGCATCGACCTGAGAAATTTTGCAATAACTGTAACACTTACCACCTAGGCGGGTGCTGTATAGGTTTTGAACAAATCCGATCGGTCGGTTATAAAAATAAAAAAAAAAAAAAAAAAAAAAAAAAAAATATACCGATCGTTATGAAATTTTGCAGGGTCAAAAAGTACAACATTCTCTCATATTTTCAAATTTTCAGCTAAATCGGTTCAATGAGCCACTTATTTGGTAATATATTCGAAAAATGGATGTTAAAAAATGAGGAGCAGTGAAGATACAAAGATACACTTAGAAAGGCATGACGTGAATTAGTACAATGCAAAGAAGTTGGAATAGATATATAGTGTAAATGTCAATAAAATTAGCCAGTTGGCCTACACTGTTGTGGTGGGGCCTTCTGGGAAATGTGTACTCGCGGTCATGTTGCACAGTACCGGTGCCGACTCAACAACGCGTCCACTGAGCGTTTTCTAGTTTAATGTACAAAATGTACATTTTTTTCAGGAACTATACATGCAATAATGTCTTGAAATTTCAGAGCCTGTAGATATATTGAGTCTTAAACTTTGCCTCTTTCCAATAATACAGTTTAATATTAATTTTAATTATTAATAATTCAAACAAGTGTTAAAACATTTAATAATGACACTAAAATACTCAGATAATTAAATAACAATTAAAATAGTTTCCAACTCCATAGTCGAGAAGTAATGAAAGTATGGTAGTAGGCATACAATTAAATTCTAAAAACTATGGGCGGAAAAAAAAAACTCTAGTTTGTATGGCTATTTTTAAAAATTTGGTTTTTTTTTTTTGTTTTTTTTGTACCATAGTAATGACTTATAACATAGTAAAGATACAAACTTGCCGGCCCCCTTAACTAAATAAAACTATTGAATTTTAATTGATTTTTAATTGAAACAGTCTTCCAGTAACCACCCATAAAAAAACGAATCATTAAACACTCTTTCCAATTTTAAGGATGTACTTGGGCAGTGGCGTAGGAAAACTATTTCTTTTAGTTGTTTTTCTTGGGGGTCACACTTAAGTTTGACTACGAGATTGAGTGGGCAAACCGGGGGTCTGGGGCGAATCCCAGCCGCCGGATGCTTTTTCGCCGCAGGCGAGAATTTTTTAAGGTGCCCTTACTAGATCGGCCTAAAACACGTTTTCAGGCATATTTTAATGAGAATAAAGGTTATATTTTGGAAGCTAATCTGCATTAAAGATTGATTACCATGACTGAAATCGGTCGACAGTCTGCTTGGAGTGAAAACCCTGCACACAAAATAAAAGAATATTAGTATAAAATCAGATGGATAGTCTAGTTCTCGCAAATCGTTCTTACTGAATCTTTCTAAAAATGTAACAAAACCTCCTTTTGTTTGCAAGGCCCGATTGTAGTAAAAATCTAAAAATCACCTTCAAGCTATTAAGTTTAGCAAAATGACACCCATACCGCTTGACCCCCCACTTGGGGGGGGGGGTCAACGCCAACAAGTGGGGGGGGGAGTTTCCCCCCATACCCCCCCCATCCCACCCCGTTCCTACGCCCCTGTACTGCGGGTGAAATATCGTTGCCTCCCAACGGAATAGTAATTTCTTATATTTTTATCTACCACCATAGCCAAATTTCATGCGGGTGGTAAGTGTTGATCAAAAAAATCACTGTTAGGGAGTGGGGGTAAAAAAAACATGAAAAAAGTAGGTTGATTTAGATCTAAACATGTTTAAGATTAATATTATTGGATAATTTTTAAAAGTACAATGGAAAAAATACGACCTTACTACCCATTTCCCATTTTTAAGGATGATAGCGGGCACTAGGGGTGAAATATCGTTTGACTCCCAACGGAATATTATTATTTTTATACTACCCCATGCAAATTCATTGTTGGAAACTTATTAAAAGGTGTCGTCCTCTAAAAGTAACCATTATTAGGGTTGGGGGTGAAAAAAATTGTTGTTCTGAATGAATGATTGTTGATGGAATTAACACATCGACACATAATTTTAATCAGCAAGTGAAATTATTCAAAATGAATTTAAATACTACTACGTTTCCCAAAGTAAGGGGTGGTAGAGAAACAATGAGGGGTGAAATATCGCTTGCCTCACGGCGATTATTAATTTTTTTTTTTTCCCCCCCCCCCAGGTTATTATGTACCATCATGCCCAAATTCATGCTGGATAACTCACTAGGGTGGCCTCACTGGTGAATGCTGGAAATCGAGGTAAAAATAATATAAACTATTAGGGATGGGGGGGTTGAAAAAATGTGGTTTAGGAAATCAAGAATAGGCCGCCGATGGGTAAAAACACATTAAAAACATAATTTCAATAATTATATTTGAAAAAAAAATTCTTTTTTGGGTTAGAGCTATGAATTATTCTAATTTTAGGGATGATTTAGGGGGTTGTTGATGGGTGAGATATCGTTGCCTCCCGACGGATTTTTAATTCTGATATTATTTATCTACCACCATGCAAAATTTGGCGCTAGGTATCCGGATTGGCAATATTTTTCCGCTAACAGCTCTCACTAAAAGTTATTTCGTTTATTAGAGACGGCGAATAAGAAAACAAAGCTGTGCTGTGGGGACGTGAAAATTGTTAAACTGTGCACCTATTAGTTTTTATTATCGATGGTTGAAACATGATGGTATTTAAGTTTATTCATTCAAAAAACAATTAATACTTTCACAAAGTTGAAAAAAAAAAAAAAACGTACTCAAGTGCGATTTATAATAAGATATAAAGCTATACATTAATTGCCACAAAGTTACCAAACAAAATTGGTCAAAGCTAAGGACGTCACGGACATCAGCATTCTCACGTTCGTAAGAAAACATTATTTGTACAAACGCTATGGAGGACAATTGAAAGTAATATTATGCAAATTATAAAAATTCTCCTCCCCCCTCTCTCTCCCTAAAAACATTGACATTTGATACAGGAAAAACAAACAAAAAACAGAATTACTTTATGTAATAAACACTACTATTATTTAGTATATGTAGTTATTATTTATTTGTTTATAAAAAACTGATTTACAAAATAGGACAACTAAATAAATCTAATTACATAGATGCAGAACTACAATAAACTACATTAAGTACATATTTGAAAAGATTAGCATTACAACAACAATGCATTATTTAAAAACAAACAATTTTGTGCTAACAAATAAAAATAATATAAAATGTAGTTTAATTAAGAACAAATATAAAAAAGGTGGGGAATGAAAAGAAATGTAAAAAAAGAAATAAAAGAAGAAAAAAGAAAAAAAAGAAGAAAAAAAAAACATTAAAAAAGAAAAACAAAAAGAAAAAAAACTGATTTATTAAGACGATCCCACTCAAACGCATATGAGGTTTGCAAAAATCAGGAACAGGCAAACAGGGAGTATAACAAAAACTTCACGGAAGAAACCACCGAACGTGAATCTTTATTCTTGTGTTCAATCTCATTTTGTGTTCAAATCTAGTTCAAAATCTTGATAAACAGTTAGTCAAACAAATCTTGACTCTAATATATAATTATTCAGATATAAATTATTTAAAATTGTTTCATTGTCAAAAACTGATCACAGCAAATGATACAGGACACCTAACTCAAGTTTGCAAGCTTTCTTTCATCAGTGGGCGGTAAAAACAGACAAATCTAGCAGAAAAATATAATGAAAATACATGATTATATATCATAATCAAAGCAATAATGAACAATACAAAGAGACAAGGCAAAATAAGAACTATGAAGGTTAATTAACATTACACAAATTACACAGAACAATAAATACAAATAAATAGTAAAAATCAATTTTTCGCTCTATGATTCATTATCATTGCTTCAAATTCTACTTTAAATTGTACACTACCTAGATCAGTAAACTGGCTTACTATTTATTATTGTTTCATTTGTGTTAAGAAATTGTGTAATGTTTCCATAGGATACGCCTATGAAAATAAATGATGTTTATAAATGATCAGAATTTAATTCTAGGGAACGTCCAATGAGTTATTAAAGTACAATTTCTTAACCTTCAAAATCCAAAGAAATTTGTAAAAATAAAACGGCAAGCCAAGCTTCCTTCCAAAGTCTTCGGCTGATGAATGCTGTGAGATAGAAGTTGAGCCAAGCATTTTCATTCTTCTCCCTAGTTTCGCATTGAAACGAAGTAAGATCATATTAGCCTGTGACAAGCGCCAAGCCAAACAATTTTGAGGTAAAAAAAGTTAAAATTTTAAACTCAAAATCATAAAAAAAAAATACTTAGGCAATTGACTTTTTAGAGTCCTCGTACCAAAATCAATAGCCAAGCTTTTTTTCATGATTTTGGTTTAAAATTTTTAACACGTTTTTTTGTACCCCGGAAAAGGTTGGCTTGGGCGCTCCCGTCCACAGGCGCCATGATCTTACTCTTTTTTCAATGCGAAACTAGGGAGAAAGAATATAATGTTGTGGCTCAACTTCTATATCTCAAGCATTCTATGGCAGAAAGAAGACTTTGGAAGGAGAGCTTGGCTGCGTTTTTTTTTTTTTTTTTTTTTACATAATTTTTGTTAATTTTGGGGGGATATCACATCTTTTTGTTGTGTTTATATCAAGGCTTAAAATATGTGAAATAAGTGGTAAAGGTGGAACAGTGCCCCTTTAAAACAGATTGTCTAGAAACAAAAGCCTCCCATTTTTGTTTACAAGCTGTAGGCCTAGTTGCCAATATTCAATGTTTTATTAAATTAATATGGTTAAATGTCGTCTTGGGTTTTGTGTGAATGAGTGTAGCCGGACTATAACACATATGACGCCTAATTTAATCAAGCAATTAAAATATTAAAAATAGTAAAAATACAACATCACGTTTTTCCCAAGTAAGAGTGGTAGGGAACAGTGGGGGTGAAAATATTGTTGGTCTCCATGGCGTATTATCTATATTTCATATTATATGTACCAGTACCACCATGCCAAATTTCATGCTGAGAATCATCGGTACCTTTATGGTGAAATGCTGGAACTCAAGTAGGAAAATATAAACTATAGGGATGGAAGTTGAAAAAGTGTTGTAAAGAAAAATGAGAATAGGCTTATTGGGTTCAAAAACATTTAAAAAAAATACTAATTTGCTCATAAAAATAAATTTGGGTAGAGCTATGACTTATTCCCCAATGTTATGGGATGATTGTAGGGATGTTGCGGGTGGAATATCGCTTGAATACCGCGACGAATTATTTTTCCATACTTATAGTATGAAAAAATCATGTTAAAATTCCATGCAATAACTCATTAGGTTCCTTAATGGTTAATGCTGGAAATCCAAGGTAAAAATATAAAACTTTAAGGGCATGGGGGTGAAAAATGTTGGTTTAGGAAGTTGATGAATAGGCGATGGGTAAAAACACATTAAAACATAATTTAATAACAAATTTGAATAAAACATCAATTTTAGATTAGAGCTATGAATTATTCCAATTTAGTGGGGTTTGTTGTTGAGATGTGGAATACGCCTTGCCTCTCGGCGATTATTTTCATATTAGTAGTAGCCATCATGCCAAATTTCATGCGATAACTCATAGGTGCATTCAGGGAATACTGGAAATCAACGTAAAAATAATATAAAACTATTAGGGTATGGGGGTTGAAAAAAATCGTGTAAAGGAAATGTAGCATAGGCCGAGGGTTAAAAGCACATAAAAATAATTTAATAACTTGAATTAAAAATTTAATTTTGGTTTTAGAGGTATAAATTTTTTTAATATTAGGGGATGAGTTACGGGTGTGGGAGTGGAATATCGCGTGCCTCTCGTGCGAATTGATTTTTCATATTAGTATGTAACCGTCATGTCAAATTTTCATGATGAAACTCATTAGGTGCCCGTTGTGCAGCTGGAAATCAAGGTAAAAATAATATAAATATCGGGTATGGGGGTTGAAAAAATGTGGTTTATATAATGATAATAGACCCGATTGCGGTTAAAACACATAAGAAAATAGTTTTTATAACTAATTTGACTAAAATTCAATTTTGGGTTAGAGCTATGAATTATTTAATTTAAGGGATGATTTAGGGGGTGTTTGAGGTTGGAATAGTGCTTGTCTCTCGTGCGATAGTTGTGATCTGAGGTTTTGAATAATTCTAAGTGTTCTTGGGTTTGGTGGTCCAGTTCATAGGTCTAAGATGTACCGTTTTTCTGTAGGCTCTTATTCTCTCTGCAGAATCCACTACCCCCACCCCCAACCAACAACAGCCAGCCGCGACGATTATCTTCGTAGTTACGCACTTTTTTTAAACACAGAACGGTTATCGGCTCGGGCTCGATTTTTGTTTTGGTATGTCATAGACCACATATCAGGTCATATACGAGTTTCAAGATTGTAAATCTTTTCGGGACGACGTGTTGCGATAGCTGGAAAACCCGTCCCAATTCGTGTTAGGAGTTAAAAATTGGCGAGGGTGAGTTCGTCATCGCCTTCTAGCAGTCGCGTGCGGCTTGCTTCGGGCGAACGGACCGTCGCCCTAGAGTCACGATCAACAATTTTTAAAATATTTGTAGAATACCTAAAAATACATATCTTTCAATAATTTGTTATGTGTTTACAGCACGCTAACTTCATCCTTCCTCAATCGTGAAAACAATCAGACGGCAAATCTGGCTCAAAGGAAATGAAGAAAACAGATGGTCAATTCTCTTCTGGAGTACAGTACAACATACTTAGTAGACGGTCTTACTGCCCAAACCACTATAAGCAATAATCAATAACAGAGTGAATATAAGAATTTACAAGTAACCTCATCATTCTCTCAGTTACAAATCTCTTCATTCTACTTATAATTCCAATTGCTGATGATACTTTATTACACACATATTCATAATGTTTCTTAAAATTTAAATTACCATCTAAGAAAACTCCAAGATATTTAAATGCATACACTCTAGAAATTAACTTACCATTACAATTTAACGTAAAATGAATATCATTCATGCTTCTATCATTAGCCTTATGAAAAATCATTAAATTTGTTTTGCTTTAATTAATATCAAGTTCCTGAGTTTTAAACCAATCATCCATCCTCTTTAGAACTTCTTGAAGACGTCTTACGATCTCTTCGACATCCACACCTTCTAAATAAAAGATCAAGTCATCAGCATATAAGATATAATTGATTCCTTCCATTATAGTAGATAATCATCCATATAAAGAATAAATAATAGGGGTCTAATATTGACCCTTGGGGTACCCACAAAATATATTGAATACTTTTGAACTATATTTTGCAAGATTTATAAACATTTTTCTTTTAAAAAAATAATCCGCCAAAATTGACAACAAATAAGGACTTACGTTATACCTGGTTTTTAATTTAATTAAAAGAGATAAAAAAGGTACTGAAACAAATGCTTTTCTAAGATCAACAAAGACAGCTCCAACCATACCATTACGTTTATCAATCCCTTTATATATAAAATCTGTAAATGCTAGAAGGGCACTTTGCGTTGACCTGCCTTTCCTGAAACCATGCTGGTTTGCACTTAAACCTTCAGATGCATCCACTTCATGTAATAACCTCTTGTGTAAAATATTTTTATAATTTTCCCTATAATTGGAAGAGTTAAGTTTTATATAGGTCTATTATTGTCGACGCTATGACGCTATTGTCGACGCGACTATTGTCGACGCACCGCGGAAGCTCCCGTTGCGTGCTCCTGCGGTCTGATTCTGTAAGATCGTTATGGAAGATAACGATCGTTTCCGGACTTTAGCGACAATTTTGCGTGTCGACTGATTCTGTAAAAAGATATAACCGATCGTTACGGTAGCAGATCTATGATAACGAGAATAAAAAGGTGTCGCTTGCCTATCCACTGCCCCTAGGCGCCGTGCGACTTCCTTACAGAATCAGGTCGATAACAAAATTTTAAAACGATTGATATTTCATATCAACCGTGACGCTATCGCTATCTAGCGACTATTTTCAGAATCGCCTGCAGACCCTGATTGAACAATCTTCCTGAGGTTATGGATTGAGTCCATTTTCAAAAAAATTTGTCAAATATAAAAAATAAAGAATTAAGACTACTAAAGGAAACATTTCAACCTGGGCAGGTTTCCCACTATAAATTTAAAGTTTAATTTAACCAAAGTACTTGGTATATTTGGATGAACGTTCCGAGCGAAGCGAAGTTTCCATTCTACAAACCTGAAGAAAAAATCCGAAATGTTTTGTATTTTTTTGTGTCTGTTAACACGTTTTCGGCTAAACCGATAATCCAATTGCGATGAAAATTTCTGGAGGCCTTTAAATCTCTGAATTAAGAACTGTCACGATTTTGAGCGCAATCGAAAATTTATTTTATGCAATATTACGATTTTTTCGATTAAAAAAAATGTCTTCAACTTATAACACCTACAGCTTTATTTGACTGTAATAATTTTTCACAGAACCAAAAATTATATGAATAAATAAATTCATGTGAAATTTGAGCGCAATTGAAATATTACTTCTTATGAAAATCGCAATTTTAACGATTTTTTAAAAATTTAACATTCCTTCGACTTATAACATCCTACATGCTTTATCCGATTGTTTGATTTTTCACAGAACCTTAATTTTATGAATTCATATATTCGTAGGAAATTTGAGCGCAATCGAAAAATTTATTTCTTATGAAATTGCAATTTTACCGAATTTTTTTTTTTTTAAAATTACGATTATTTAAAAAAAATTATTTAAATTTTTTTATAAAATTTTAAATATTAAATTTTTAAAAAAATCTTCGACTTAGTAATGATTTTTTCACAGAACAACAGAAAATCCGCGAAACCCACATGGCAGCTCAATGCACAATTACCTCATCCAACAACGCGGGGGGGAATTTAAAGCTTTTTCCTATTAAAAACATTTTTAAACCAACCTTGCACATCACAATAATAACATATTTCTCAGGGTCATTAATGGGGAAACACTCCCGTAGGCGCAATTGATTATATGAATCAACTCTCAAATTACCAAATCCATCTCAACCGGATATCAAACCCAGGACTCCCAATTGCCGGTTGCGTGCTTCACAACGAAGTTCAGGCGCGTAGGAACGTTTTGAAAGTTGGGGGGGGGATATATATTAATATATTTTGTGGGCTGTAACTGGGGTTTGGAGCGAAGCCCCCCATTCACCATTCTACAGTTCTTTCGTCATGTTTTAACTGCACTCGACTCTGTAAACGATGTTTACAGAAACTGTCTGCGATGTATAAACTCAAAAAATTGACGTTTATTGGTCCATTTTTAATAAATTTCAAGCTAATTTTGTATGTAATGACGAAGCATACAGGCAAACCTATTCGTTTTACCGGGTTTAAATGACTGTCGAATTGTAAGTGTATGGCATTTTTTCTACGAAAATTGGGGGATTAATATTAAACTCACGTTAGTTTTGTCCCCCTGATCCCTCCCCCATTTCCCTACGCCACTGCCTTAGTTAAAAAGATCGTTCACCTCTCTCTTATGTAAAGTGTTCCCAAACATCTATATTTTACCTAAGTAGACTCTATTTTCAACAATTTCTTTTACCGAAATTATCATAATTACCATATAGTAATTGTTAAATGTGTAAGTAATGCAATAGACAGCGTTCGACTCAGCCTCTGCCGGTAGATAGATCAATGTTTTGGGAGTACCTTTACCTATACCTAGATACAAAAAAAAAATTTGTACCTGTACCGGTATCTAGATACTATTTTTTGTGTATCTTCACAAGTTCAGATACAATATATCCAACTTCGGTGCATATTGTTATTAAAATTCTAATTTGGTTTATTTGGTCACAACCGTTAAATCATAATGCTCCACTCTAGCCTAGAGGATATAGGGAAGTTTTTCATGTCGCTGGCCCAGAGCTCGCCTCTATTTTTGGGGAAGTAAATACTACCCTAAATACTGGCTGATGTTTCCTGGATGGATTTTTTCTCTTCTCTCCTTTTACGTTTTCTGGGCCCAAAATTTTCTTCCTGACCTAGAGGTGGTTTTCCCTAAATAAATTCTTATAAATGCATAAATTTTAAAATTTAATCAATTTCTTGCTGTTTATATACCATCGTTTTGGGCATTTGGGGAATTCAATCCAGGGGGCGGGGAGAGGGAGGGTATATTTTACCCTTTTAAGAAAAGGCTAACTAAAAGCATGTTTTAAAAAATTGTTGCATTGAATTAAACTAGGAAAACGCTTTTAAGTCCCGCCGCGTTGGTTTTGGATGACGTAATTGGTGCATTGAGCTGCCATGTGTTATTCGGGTTTTCTGTTGTTCTGTGAAAAATCATTACAAAGTCGATTTTTAAAAAAAAAAAATTTTAAATTTTAAAAAAAAAATAACTATAATTTTGTAATTTTAATTATAATCGTAATTTTAAAAAAAAGATCGTAAAATTGCAATTTTCATAAGAAATAATTATTCGATTACGCTCAAATTTAACACGAATATTTAATATATAAAATTAAAATTCTGTAAAAAAATAATTACAATAGGATAAAGCATGTAGGTGTTATAATTCAAAGAACTGTTTTAAAAAAGAAAAAAACCCGTAAAATTTCGATATTCATGACAAATAATTTTTTTGATTGCACTCAAATTCACACGAATATCTGAATTCATAAAATTAAGGTTCTGTGAAAAAAACATTAAATCTGATTAAGCATGTACGTGTTATAAGTCGAAGAAAATTTTTTTTAAAAACGAAAAAATCGTAAATTGCGATTTCATGAAAAATAATTTTCCGATTGCGCTCAAAAACGTGGCGATTCTAAGTTTAGAGATTTCGAAGGCCTCCAGAAAATTTATCGCAAAATTTGGGGTTATCGGTTTAGCCGGAATCGTGCTGACAAACACACAAAAAAACAGAAATAAAAAAAAGGAAAAAAAAGAAAAAAACATTCCCGGATTTTTTTCTCCAGTGTAGTGAAATGGAATCTTCGCTTTGCTCGCTACGCTCATCCAATAAGTCAAAATTGATCTCCAAATTGATAGCGAAAAATGATTGAAAAAAATTATATTGATCTAGCAACTAAAATGTTGTATTTAAGACTAGGGAAATAATATATTCTTCCAAATGGGGCTCAAAATGGAAAACCTTAAAAAAAAAAAAAAAAAATCGTCTAGATTTACAATCACAAGGAAGTATCAAAATGCACGCAACGTAACGTTGTAATATATTTTCACAAACTTATTTTCTCTTCAAGATGTTCTCAAATCACTTTTCATCTTAAAACATTCATACTTATTTAGTTATTATCAGTATTTTTTTTTAAAAAGTACCTTTGTATCTATCAGGTTCCTTACTAAGTATCTTGTATCTTTACCTAGACACATTTTAAACAAATGTATCTTTACCCGTATCAAGATCCATTTGAGCCAAAGTATCTTTACTTATACCTAGATACTTTAAAAAAGTATATCTTACCCAACACTGGATATCGTAATGTCTTGCGAGCTGTCGTGTTATCGCTCGCGCGGTTAGGGGAGATAATATGACATGTAGTAAAGAATGACATACCCCGCTTCAAATAAGGTTTAAAAAAAAAAACGCATGTATGCATGTGTTATTCCCGAACCATATCAAGTGTAATTACGGAATTACGTTGTTTCGACCATCGACTTGATACGCGCACTTAATATATTCACTGACACACAGGGGGAAAAAATATTTTCCGCCGATGCCAGTATGTTTCTCTTCGTTCGTCGTTTTGTCGAACATGCTGTTGATGTGGATTTTTAAAACTATGTTTGTGTTTGGGAAAGGTTCTTCTAAACTATAGCATATAATAAGTTGTATTATATGTACATGCATACTTGAACGATATAATCGAAAAGCGATTAGCTAATGGCCTTTAAAAAAATTAAGCACTGCCCAGAAACCTTAAAGCAGACCTTTTCACATCAGTAGGGCACGTGCACTCGTTTAGATCAAGCGTTCATGGGCATTGATGATTGGTGTAATAGGTAGGTACCACTACAACGGATGAGCCGACTTTTCTAAAGCTCGTCGGCTACAGTTTTCGAGGTTTATTTTATTTTTTGTTTTTAACCCCGTTTATTTCGAAATTTTAGTTTGGAAAACAGAGCAAAACATCAAATGAGGTTTTATATATTATAGGAAAACGTAAAGTTCCGCCGCGTTGATGGATGACTTTTTAAAATTTTTGTTTGCGTGGATATATTTACCTTTGCAATTGCTTTGGTTTGCTGCCTACGCATTGTAGTGATTGTTTCAAGTTTCTATTTTTACCTGTCAATTGGTATTATTTACCGTAAAAACTTATATTAAAAGCTTTATTTCTATGGATTCTGCCTAACTTTTTCAACTTTTTTTTTCAAAGGTACTACATCACCATAACCTTAATGTCCGTGTATAATTTGAACGTTGTAGCCCCCCGTTTGGTCAGAATTGGGCCCAAATGGCACAAAAAATATCGCACAAAAATCAAAAAACTTATATTAAAAGCTTATTTCTAGGATTCGGGCTAATTTTTCAACTTTTTCTTTCAAAAGGTACTAATCGCCATAACCCTTTAAATGTTCATGTACAATATGAACGTTGAAACCACCGTTTGGTCAGAATTGGCCCAAATGTCACGAAAATAACGCACTAAAAAATCAAAAAAAAATCGTAAAAGTACGATATTCATGAGAAATATTTCTTCGATTGTACCAAAAAACAATACACCTCTAAGTTCAGAGATTTCGAAGGTCCTGTAAAATTTTTCATCAAGATGGGATATGTCGTTTGCCTGGGTAGAGAGTTAACAAACAGACAAAAAACAAACAAAAAAAAAAACCAAAAAAAAAATCACCCGAGCTAAATTTTTTTGGGGGTCAGTGAAATTGAAGTCTTCGCTTCGCTCATCCAATTATAGATTATTTACCTTGAGTAGTAATACATTATTAGGGAGGATAACCCCACCTCCTAAAAACATAGCAAATTACAAAAGGAATAGGCGGCACGTTAAACACGAAACACTACAGGTACTACAGTAGTCCTATCTTAAAACCTTCTTTATTGGCAATTCCGCAAAAAAATTAGGAACATCTTTCCCTGTAATCGCATGGAAAGCAAGTATATTTTCACTTATTAATTAATGGAGCGATATTCTGTGAAACAGCGTGAACTGGAATGAATTTTCTAGCTTTGCATGTTCCTGCCATTATCGAACATTCGATGCATTTAATTTTATTGAAGTCTATTTATGTCTCACACCACGTATAAAATGGCATTTACCCAAAGGGGGCAAAAATAACCACTTTTCGATAAATCAACGTGGGCGCCATTTTGAAAATGGTACTTCCGTATCCAGGGCGATACCGTAACACGTTATATTGTTCTTCTTGACCCGTAAAATCCTTTATTGAACCATTCTAAGGTGTTCATCCAGCACTTATAGGAATTTAAATAGTTATATTCCATTTTTAAACTTGTTGCACGTCACTTGAAATCCGGGAAAATGGGTCAAAATTCAAAGTGGTACCGGTAAAAATTCATATTCGGAAGGGTTTTTTCTACTTAATTAGGCCGGTACCCTAATGTCTCACACATATGAAATGGAAATTATCCCAAGGAAAAGGAAAATCCCGTTTTTCACATCAACGGGGCCGCCATTTTGAAAATGGTACTTCGGGTTTTGTGGCGTTTCCGCAAATTTATTTTACGTTCTCCTTGACCCCGAAAACTTAAAATGAGCCCTCCTTATTTGGTCACCCAAAACTAATAAGACTTTTCCTACGCTTTTTTAACACCTTGCTGGAAGCCATCTTGAATTCCGGGCAAATGAGTCAAAACCCAAGGTGGAAACCCGGGGAGATTAAGATTTAGCCCCGCCCCCATAATTCAGTCCGGTACCACAATGTCCTACACGTATAAAATGGTATTTTCTGAAAGGGGAAAAAGACCCAGTTTTCTCCATTTCAAGTAGCCGCCATTTGAAAATAGTACTTTTCCCTTCTTGGGCGTTTACGAAACACTTTTCATCGTTTTCGTGACCTCGAAAACAGTAAAATGAACCCCACTGACGTGTTTCATTTAAAAAACTAGTACTTTTAATAGTTTATCCGGATTTTACACTTTGCTGGGAAAGCCATCTTGGATTTTGGACAAACGGGCCCAAATCGAGGTTTGGTCCGGGCAAATTCGGATTTATTGGGTTTTTTACCCTCAAATCAGCCCGGTCATAAATGTCTCACGTTTTGCCGTTAACATTGTTTTCTAGGCGTATATTTGGATTTATCGATGGTCTATTTTGTTAAAACAGGAGTCTCGTGAGAGGAAGAATGAAATTGGTGGGATGGGTTTATAATTGATTCGTCTACATTATTCACACTTTCTGTAGTAAAAGTAGTATTTAATGGAGATTTCAATTAACACAAAACTATGCACATCCCATTGTTATACAAAACTTTTTCGAGCTCCGAACAGCATAGGAGTATTATTCATCGAATCAGACCGTGTAACGCTCACACTTATGACATTGAAGTAATTACTTAGACATGTTGTTACTATAGTAGATTACTTGATTACTTCATAGCATTCCGTACGGAAATACGTCCGTATGTATTTAATGTTTTTGAGGTAGCTTATTTGATACAAATTAAACCTCTTATACATTTACGTACCCCATTTAATAAAAAAAATCTTTGGTACTGTGACATAAAGACAAGGTTACACTACACACAATTTCAGAAAGTCCATTTTAATAGATTTTAACCTTGAATGCTGCACCACAAATTAGCCTTCTCACAAGGGTTCTGCAACATTCAAACGAAGTGTAATGATTTCTGTCTCGTATCACGAGCAGAATGACTATAATTACATATTTGATTCCCATAGCTTTAAATAATTGTCCAGAATTTCTAGGAACCACTGTCTTTTGGCGGGCTCTTTAAACACAGCCTGAAGAACTCTGAGATCGATTTGCAGTAATGCCTCATTCCCTAATAATCTATCGAGTTTTTTTAACAGGGAGACGTTGCCATGTAGTTTGAGAAGACTCGCGTACGCAAACACGTGGAAACTGACGCGTAGTTGACTCGCGGCCCATGCTGTTACCGTCGCGTTTCCGCTCGCCGCCTGGATGCTGCCTATGTGATCGGCACTCCAAGGGGAGAAGTAGTTGGACAGCTCTGTGGGCGAGATGTCGTTGATACTGCGGCTCTTGAGACGCTCTTTGATCTTCGCGTAGATGGGCGGGGCGTACACGAACACCTGGGTAAACAAAGCAAAAATTGAACGGGGAAGTGGGGTAAGGCTTCAACAAGACAGGTTGGGAGGAGGTGGGAAGGGAGTGTTGTGCAAGCTACGGCTACGACCGGAGCGAGGGGAAGTGGGGTAAGGCTTCAACAAGACAGGTTGGGAGGAGGTGGGAAGGGAGTGTTGAGCAAGCTACGGCACGACCGGAGCGAGGGGAAGTGGGGTAAGGCTTCAACAAGACAGGTCGGGAGGAGGTGGGAAGGGGAGGGTTCTCCAGCTACGGCTACGACCGGAGCGAGGGAAGTGGGGTAAGGCTTCAACAAGACAGGTCGGGAGGAGGTGGGAAGGGAGTGTTGTGCAAGCTACGGCACGACCGGAGCGAGGGGAAGTGGGGTAAGGCTTCAACAAGACAGGTCGGGAGGAGGTGGGAAGGGAGTGTTGTGCAAGCTACGGCTACGACCGGAGCGAGGGAAGTGGGTAAAGCTTCAACAAGTCAGGTCGGGAGGGGGGGGAAGGGAGTGTTGTGCAAGCTACGGCTACGACCGGAGCGAGTGGAAGTGGGGTAAGGCTTCAACAAGACAGGTCGGGAGGAGGTGGGAAGGGAGTGTTGTGCAAGCTACGGCACGACCGGAGCGAGGGGAAGTGGGGTAAGGCTTCAACAAGACAGGTCGGGAGGAGGTGGGAAGGGAGTGTTGTGCAAGCTACGGCTACGACCGGAGCGAGGGGAAGTGGGGTAAGGCTTCAACAAGACAGGTCGGGAGGAGGTGGGAAGGGAGTGTTGTGCAAGCTACGGCTACGACCGGACGCTCTACTATTTGTTACTTTCGTTCTTTGTGTGTGTAAAAGAGTGTCATAATAATAAATACTTTTTATAAGCTGCATACGCATACTGGATCAATAATTCGCTTATAAGTTGTAATTCTTGATTGAACTGTTGATACCATGCCAACTTATGTCAGAAGCTACCTCTCGTTTTATGCTGATAATATTGATATTTCCAACAACTAACTGTGCCTAAAACTCCTTCCTCACCATCATCGAGCCCACTTATACGTCTTGATGGAACTAGTACGGTACTTCAAGAGCAGCATCTAATAAAGTCCTAGGCCTGACTATAACTGAATTCCCTGGATTAGACCCCCTACATCAGTCGCATTGCTTGACGACTACTACGTGGATGCTTCATGCTTCGTACACATCACATTATTGCTAGTTAATCATCCCTTCTTTTAGTCATCATCCATACATTCATTCCATCCCATCTTATGATACTTTTCTGGGTCTCGTCGGTCCATGCCCGCGAGATATTGTTCATCCAAAAACGTGCTGTTAGAATAACTGCTGGTAGCTCTGTAGACGGACAGCTAGGATTTAATTTTCATTATTATTACGTATTCTCACACTTTTATCAACTATAATTGGATGAGCGTAGCGAGCGAAGCGAAGATTCCATTTCACTACACTGGAGAAAAAAATCTGGAATGTTTTTTTTTTCTTTCTTTCTTTCTGTATTTTTGTGTGTATGTTAACACGATTCCGGCTAAACCGATACTCCGATTGCAATGAAATTTTATGGAGACCTTCGAAATCTCTGAACTTAGAACTGCCACGTTTTTGAGCGCAATCGGGAAATTTTTTCACATAAAAAACGCAATTTTACGATTTTTTCGATTTTTAAAAAATTTCTTCGACTTATAACACCTACATGCTTTATTCGATTGTAATGATTTTTTACAGAACCTTAATTTTATGAATTAAGATATTCGTGTGAAATTTGAGCGTAATCGAAAAATTATTTGTCATGAAAATCAAAATTTCATGTTTTTTTTCTTTTTAAAACAATTCTTTGACTTATAACACCTACATGCTTTATCCTATTGTAATGATTTTTTTACAGAACCTTAATTTCATGAATTAATATATTCGTGTTAAATTTGAGCGCAATCGAATAATTATTTCTTATGCAAATTGCAATTTTACGATTTTTTTCTTTTAAAAAAATTACGATTAATTAAAACAATTAAGTTAATTTTTTATTTTATTTAATTTAATTATAAAAATTAAGTTAATTTTTTATATAATTATTTAATTAAAAAAAATCTTCGACTTAGTGATGATTTTTTCACAGAACAACAGAAAATCCGCGTAACTTATGGCATCTCAATGCACCATATACGCTCATCCAACAACGCGGCGGGACTTAAGCGTTTTCCTAGTATTAAAACAAGTTATCACAATGATCTCCCACAAGAAATAAAAAAAACTAAAATTACCTAAGTTTGACCTCAAAGAGTACTTACCAAAGAAATCTAAACACCTCTCTAGTTTTGCAACATACGTTTTTATATAAAAATTATAATTAGATGTTGACATTTTGTAAGTTCTTATTATTACGTGTATAAAATTGGATGAGCGTAGCGAGCGAAGCGAAGATTCCATTTCACTACACTGGAGAAAAAAATCCTGAATGTTTTTTTTTACTTTTTTTGTATTTTTGTCTGTTTGTTAACACGATTCCGGCTAAACCGATATTCCAATTGCAAAGAAATTTTATGGAGGCCTTCGAAATCTCTAAACTTAGAACTGACACGTTTTTGAGCGCAATCGAAAAATTATTTCTTAGTAAAATCGCAATTTTACGATTTTTTTCGATTTTTAAAACATTTCTTCGACTTATAACACCTGCATGCTTTATCCGATTGTAATGATTTTTTTACAGAACCTTAATTTTATAAATTAATATATTCGTGTGAAATTTGAGCACAATAGAAAAATTATTTCTAATGAAAATCGCAATTTTACGTTTTTTTTTTAATTTTTAAAACATTCTTCGACTCATAACACCTACATGCTTTATCCTATTGTAATGATTTTTTCACAGAACCTTAATTTTATTGGATGAGCGTAGCGAGCGAAGCGAAGATTCCATTTCACTACACTGGAGAAAAAAATCCGGAATGTTTTTTTTTTTTTTTTTTTCTGTATTTTTGTGTGTTTGTTAACACGATTCCGGCTAAACCAATACTCCGATTGCAATGAAATTTTATGGAGACCTTCGAAATCTCTAAACTTAGAACTTCCACGTTTTTGAGCGCAATCGGGAAATGTTTTCACATAAAAAACGCAATTTTACGATTTTTTTCGATTTTTAAAAAATTTCTTCGACTTATAACACCTACATGCTTTATCCGATTGTAATGATTTTTTCACAGAACTTTAATTTCATGAATTAATATATTCGTGTAAAATTTGAGCGCAATCTAATAATTATTTCTTATGCAAATTGCAATTTTACGATTTTTTTCTTTAAAAAAAATTACGATTAATTAAAACAATTAAGTTAATTTTTTATTTTATTTAATTTAATTATAAAAATTAAGTTAATTTTTTATATAATTTAATTTAATTAAAAAAAATCTTCGACTAAGTGGTGATTTTTTCACAGAACAACAGAAAATCCGCGTAACACATGGCATCTCAATGCACCATATACGCTCATCCAACAACGCGGTGGGACTTAAGCGTTTTCCTAGTGAATTAATATTTTCGTGTAGAATTTAAGCGCAATCGAATAATTATTTCTTATGAAAATCGCAATTTTACGATTTTTTCTTTTTTTTTAAATTACGATTATTAAAAAAAACAAAAAAATAAAGTCTATTTTTTACTTCATTTCATTTCATTTAAAAAACAATCGACTTAGTAATAATTTTTTCACAAACAACAGAAAATCCGCATCGCACATGGCAATGTTCGAATTACGCTCATCCAACAACGCGGCGGGACCTTAGCGTTTTCCTAGTATATTATATTTTTTGTACATACATATCCATGGATTATTGATTTAAAATAAAAATTGCTTTAAGTAATACAAAAGTTCGTGCAAATTTATTTTACCGATCTGTGCAAGGATGCAACCAAGGGGCAAAGTGAATGTATGTATTAACAGTACACAAATGTAGAAGGGTACATTAGCTTGGCCCTTCGTTTAGATCTCAATGCTTTTTGTTTGTGTAAGGCTGTATGGGCTGTCTTTTTACAAGTGTTTTGTGTTTGTGGCATTTCTTTAATTTTAAGTTCTGTGGCAATAATTTCTGAAGCATATACTATCGAATTATTAATTTTGATACATTTCAGATCCAATGAAAAATTTATTGTGAAAGAATAATTTTATTAAAGTAGTATTGTTCATTGCCATGGTAACCAACAATATAAGAATGTACAATAACGCAACACCCTCAGAAGACTTCTTTTTTCGTACACTGCAGAAGATTTTATTGTTATCTATAATTACATAATAATAAGCCTACAAAAGGCTTAGTCTAGGAAAACGCCAAAGTCATTGTTAGACGAGTAAGCGAGTCATTGTGTTGAGTACCCGGTAACATTCCCTTCCCTTTCCTTTAGCATGGGTCTAAAGTGGTGCATTAAGGCCTTACAGTTGACGCGCCCTGATACCAACTAAACTCATTTATACCTTACATATCAATCAATTTAAATGCAAATGTTCCCGGGTACTCAACATATGAATCGCTCACTCGTCTTACAACGACTTTGTTGTTTTCCTATTCTAGAAGGCACATTTATACCCAGAGTGTGGGAGACCCGGGTTCAAGCAACGGTCGCAGTGTTGAATCCAGCTTTAATCATCATCCCCCCCCCCCCATACCCCGGGAATAAATTGACTACGTGCACTATATATTCCTTCATTTTGAAATGTCACTTTGCCGTTTTTGAAAGGGCACGAGCATATTGCTTTTAAGGTTTATGTTTGTAACAGTAATCAAATAGGCAGACCCTACGAAAAACGTGTGGGTAGCTCACGAGGTCAGGAATTTGATTTGTGAATGTATGGTCATTCGAAGGGTTCCGACTTCTGTTTAGGAAATTCCCAATTATGTCTTCTTAGTACTGTTTGCCAAGCTCGGACCAAATTTTTTACAATGTTAAATGCCCATTTAAAAAAACGCTTGATCGTCATATCTAGCTAATTTCACAAATAGAACGTACCGCTTTTTGACTTTTAATTTTCATCCAAAAAATCTGCATTTTTGGGAGGCTGTTCACAAAGGATGAGCGCGTGTCTCTATCAAAGCCGATTTTGAAATTTCAAGTAATTGTCTCTTACACAAAATTGAGAAATTACTATAAATTAACTGTTTGGTGTCATATCAGTTAGTAAGAAAAGTGAGCAGTATTAGGAAAATGTGCCTTGATACCAACTATTATACATTGTTATTTAACATTTTGGTGCAAACCACAACCCGATAGGACAAATGATAGAGCTCAAAACCTGGTTTTCTCGAGCGTGGCTCACAGTCGCGTATTGAGAGGATATGCGCTTGCAGGACTAATACAGGGTGCAGTATGTGGGGTAAATGGTCAGTGTACTTTTCGATGCGAAAACACTATTACCAATACCAATGCGTAGGCATCCTGTAGAAGGCAATGCGCATGTGTCAACATTGACAATGATTCGTGAATGAGGGGGAAGGTAAGGGGTTATGACTAAAGAATATACAAATATTCAGTGTCGGAACTAAGCGCCCGCAGGGCCCGCAAATGCAAAGGAAAAACAGTATTTCACCCTGTTTGGAAAATATTGTATTTGTTTTCTTTGCTAAAATGACCGTTTTGTGAATCTAGCGGTTTGAAGGTGAAATCTAGCGGATATTTAGGAACTTTTAGCGTTCATAACACAACAACACTCAAAAACTCCTTTTTTGGTATTGCATTCAGCCCACAACTTTTTTCTAAAACGCACCAAACGCACTCTTAAATCCTGATTTTAAAAATTTTCGCCTGCCAAACCCCGCGCACTTGGTCCCTATATCATCCCCCCGGGATATTACATAGCCCCACCGGGATGAAAAGTCTGAATTTAACACTGAACGGTCGGAATAGATTTCTTATTTATGGAGTATTATATTATTTTTTGGAAAATTATAAAACATGTTTTGAAATGCATTCTATTCTAGGAAAAACACAGCTAGTACGAAGAAAGTGCAAAGATTGCAAGATTTACTCAATCTGCCAGCGTAATTAGGGCGAACCTTGAGGGGGAAATTTTCGATACACCTTGGTCACTGCTAGCAAGCATGTAAGAACGAAAGCATTGACGTTAAATTAAATCCAACACATTTCCAGACTTTTTTAAATTTCATTATTTCTTGAAGGTTAAAATCGCAACATATAATGCTCATTTTGTTAGCAGTTCACAGTTTACTGGTCACGGATGACCAAAATTACAGTTTAATCTGTTTTGCCGTTCGGCCGTTTGGGATCGAACAGACAAACATAAACTGTCACAATGAAGACCCATTCGAGTTGCATTGTAAGACCTTATTTCTAAGGATTTTGGCTAACTTTTTCAGTTTTTTCTTTCACAAGGTACTACATCACCATAACCTCAATATCCATGTAAAATATGAACCTTATAGCCCCACCCGTTTGGTCAGAATCGGCCCAAATGTCACGAAAATATTGCACTTAAAATCGAAAAAAATCGTCAAAGTACGATATTCATGCGAAATATTTCTTCGGTTGTTGGATGAGCGTAGCGAGCGAAGTGAGGACTTCAATTTCCCCTAAAAATTTAACTCGGATGTTTTTTTTGTGTTTGTTTTTTTTTCTGTCTGTTTGTTCTCACGATTCCGGGCAAACGGCATAAGCGATCTTGATGAAAATTGGAGGGAATCTTCGTTTTCTCTGAACTTAGACTTGCCACGTTTTTGGGTACAATCGAAGAAATATTTCTCATGAATATCGTACTTTTACGATTTTTTTCAATTTTAAGTGCGATATTTTCGTGACATTTGTACCGATTCTGACCAAACGGGTGGGGCTACAACGTTCATATTTCACATGCACATTAAGGTAATGGTGATGTATTGACGTTTGAAAGAAAAAGTTGAAAAAGCCGGAATTTATAAAAATAAAGGTTTTAATTTGAGTTTTTTACTTTTTGTGCGATATTTTCGTACCATTTGGGCCAATTCTGACCAAACGGGTGGGGCTACAACGTTCATATTATACATGGACATTAAGGTTATGGTGATGTAGTATCCTTTTTTTTAAAAAAATGAAAAATTAGCCAGAATCCATGGAAATAAACTTTTAATATAAGTTTTTTACGGTAAATAATACCAATTGACAGGTAACAATAGAAACTTGACAACAAACACCAACAATGCGTAGGCAGCAAAACAAAGCACTTATAAAAGTAAAGATATCCCACGCAAAATAAAAACTTTAAAAAGCTCATCCATCAACGCGGTGGGACTTAAGCGTTTTCCTAGTACCTAAAAACGTGGCAGGTCTAAGTTCAGAGATCTCTACGTTCCCCTTTAATTTTCACCAAGATCGCATGTGCCGTTTGCCCGGTAGAGAGCAAACAAACAGACAAAAATACAAAAAATACAAAAAAAAAACCCGAGCTAATTTTTTTTTTTTTTTTGGGGGGGGGTCAGTGAAATTGAAGTCTTCGCTTCGCTCATCCAAAAATACAAATTAAATTAACAATAAGTTGTATCTCAATTGCTCATCGGAAGTTTGTACCTAAATATGCAGAAGAACGGTGCAAAGTTAAAGAAAGAAATAATGAAATAATCGGAAATATTCCGCTCATTGACAAAAAACAAATTTGAAAAAAACGGACGTTAACTTTGGGTCCCAGGGCTTTCAAAAGTGTAAAATTGATTTTAAAAAATGTGGAATTTTGCGGATAAGTTGGATGAGCGAAGCGAAGATTCCATTTCACTACACTGGAGAAAAATATCAGGAATGTTTTTTTTCTTTTCATTTCTTTTCTTTTCTTTTCTTTTCTTTTTTTATTTTTGTGTGTTCGTTAACACGATTCCGGCTAAATCGATACTCCAATTTCAATGAAATTTTCTGGAGACCTTTGAAATCTCAGAACTTAGAACTGCACGGGTCGAAAAATTGATCGAAAAATTATTTCTCATGAAAATTGCTATTTTACGATTTTTTCGATTTTCTAGTTTTTTTCTGTTTGTATTTTTGTGTGTTTGTTAACACGATTCCGGCTTTTTTTTATTTAAGAGTTCTTTTTTGAATTTTAAATACAAATATCCCTCAGCAGGATAAGGTATGGGGGATATTTAAAGATGAAATTTTGATAGTTTCAAGGCAGAGCCTTTGTTGGGGCAAGAGATGAATGGGTGATACATGAAGATGAAAATGAAACTCTGGAGTGAATGGAGGACCATGTTAAAGATAACAAATGAGTGGACTGTAAATGAAGGCCCTGGTTCAGCGATCCACGGACACAATAACACAAACTTTGAATGGCAAATCACAAGTAAAAACACTGTATTTATTAATAACTTATCGAAAAATAACAGAGAAAAACACTAGACCATACGAATGGCCGATGCAGTAAGTAATTTCAGTGTGATGATAAACATTGTTGAAAACAAAGAAACATAGCGTCCTTTTCAACACCAAAGAAATTGATACAAAAGTACTAGGATGGCGGTGAGCAATAAACAATGAAGTTAAAGGGGTATTTAACCGCTAAACTCAAAAAATATATTTCATTCAGGCCAACTAGTAATGAATTTAGCAACTAACAGAAAAATTATTGGGGCCACCATGACCTCCCAAAAAATTGTCAAACATGACATTTTTCGAGCTAGGTCCCATCAGCAAAAATCTCCCATAAGAAATAACATGGGGACGATATTTATGCCCCGTGACCTTGGAGGATTTTGATCCAAAAAAATATTGGCCATTATTGACGTACTCGACAGCCTTTTCTGTAAATTCTCTATATTTTGTTTTGTAATTTGGGCAAGTAGTTCGGTCAAAATATGCTGATTACCAAGATGGATGTGATTTTGGAATGCATATTTTTGCGTGTTTGAGGGTATATTTGGGCACAGTTTCAAGACACGATGTTATAAAATGGCATTTTAGATTGGTACTATGCTCTAGTATCTATGTGGACCAAAAAAGAAGCAGGTTAAAGCCGATTTAGGAAATTTTCCAAAACACCAATTTTCGCCAATTTCTGGATCAAAAAAATTAAAAAATTCGTGTTAAATCACAGTTACAAGATATAATTTTTTAAACGGTCATTTTAAGTGTAGTATTGTGCTATAGATCACGTGGTAAAAAATATTTTTTGGGGTTTTTAGCCCCTTTAAAGTGCACAAATAGTACCAGGATGGCTGTGAACAACAAGGCAGTGCAAGTGTTGCATAAACATACTGGGGCCCAAAAAATGAATATTTTTTAAGAAAGGAAACATTGAAACATTTTAAGTTGGAAGTGGGCACAATTTTACTATTGGGCGTTTGTAAGTCCTCGAGAAGTCTTGATTGTGACCACTCGAACCTTTCCATCGTCGCCATGATGTAGAGCGGTGATTACAGCAAGCTGCCACTGGAGAGGAGATAGGTTGTCTTCCTTCACCAGGACCACTGTGCCTTCTAGAAGATTTGGACTACAACTAGACCACTTCTGTCTTTGTTGTAAAGAGTGTAGATAATCACTTGACCATTTCCTCCAGATGAGCTGCATGGAGTGTTGAAGTTGCTTCCATCTATTCAACGTATGAATTGAGTTGTCAGTAAAGTTGGGTTCTGGTATAGCGGTGATTGCCTCGTCGATTAGAAAATGACCTGGACTAAGATAAGACATATCATTAGGATCATTGTTAAGGGCAATAAGTGGGCGTGAGTTTAAGCAAGCTTCAATCTGTGTAAGTAAAGTTTCCATTTGTTCAAACGTGAGAGAGTTATTTCCAATTACCCTCTTGAGATGGTATTTCAAGGATTTAACGGCAGCCTCCCATAAACCTCCGAAGTGTGGAGAACGAGGAGGTATGAAAAACCAGTTACAATTATCGACAGAGCTATGGTTTTTCAGAGTATCTTGATGTAACTTCGATTTTAACAACTTGTTAAGGTCAACAAGCTGGTGATTGGCACCAACAAAGTTTGATCCGTTGTCGCTATAAATGTTTGAACATTTACCTCGCTGTGATGTGAATCATTTTAAAGCAGCAATGAATGCCTCGGTAGTCATATCACTGACTAATTCAATGTGGACGGCCTTTGTAGCTAGACACACAAAAATAGCGATGTATGCCTTCAATTTAACTTTGCTACGTGTAGATCCTTGTTTTACGAAAAACGGTCCTGCGTAATCGACTCCTGTGTTTAGAAAGGGGCGAGCTGGTTGTATTCTAGGAGCTTGAAGTTCTCCCATGAGTTGCTGCGTTACAGATGTCTTCAATTTGTAGCACGGCAAACACTGATGCAATGCCGATCTCAGGATACGTCTTATGGATGGTATCCAGAAATGTTGTCGAAGTGATGACGTCAACATTTGTGCTGAAGCATGTAACAGTCGTAAGTGTTCATTCATAATGAGCATTTTAGTGAGATGATGCTGTGGTGGCATTATGATTTGATGTTTTGACTCAAATGGCAGTAATGATTTTCGGAGTCTACCTCCTACTCTTAAGATGCCTTCACTATCCAAAAATGGATAGAGATTTTTGATGTTGCTTTTGTTATGAACTTCCTTTGATGCTAACAAAGCTTGGATGTCTGACGCATAAGCTTCACTTTGCGCTATTTTGATGCATACTTTAAGTGAGTTTTGCAGCTCTGCGGCAGATAGTACGGAGTAGTTTCTTTCCGCAGATGGCTTGCGAGCGTTGTAGCAAAAACGAAGACAGTGTGCCGTTACACGTTGTAGTTTGATTAGTTTTGAGAACTTGCAGATAATGCCATCTTCTTGCTTGGTGGCAGTGAGTGTGGTAACAGTAGCCTTTTGTTCCGGCATGTCTTCAATTTAAATTGACTGCACTTTGGAAACTGGCCACAATAATGAATCTAGTGACAACCATTGTGGACCGTGCCACCATAAGTCACAAGTGGCAAGAGTTTCTGCAGAAGTTCCTCTTGATATAAGGTCTGCTGGATTTTGTGCTGATGCGACGTGACCTTCTGTGTTAGTGGATCGGAGATATATGCAAGCTCCGAAAGCCCTTTCGGAAGCATCGGAGAATCCGTGAAGTTGAATGTCAGAAATGATTCCTGTGACTAGAACTAGTCGTTGAACCTTTATGGTGCTTATGGTAGGAAGTTGATTGTAGATACTCTTCCAATGATTATTCAGGGGGTTGGGTAAAAGATCATCCCAGTCTAGCTTTTCTAGCCAAAGGTGCTGTAGAAATATCTTGTAGTTAATGACAATGGGACTTATTAATCCCAGTGGATCGAAAATAGTAGATACGATCGATAGCACTTTACGTTTGGTAGAGTTAGTAGCTTGCTGTGGCTGAGGAGTCGAAGAATCGATCATTATCTGAAAGTGATCAGAAGCAGGGTGCCATAGCAAGCCTAGAGTTTTCACAGACTCATCTTGTTCCAACTGGAGTGGAAGATTAGTTTCACGATCTTCTTCTGGAACAGCCTCCAAAAGAGCCGAATGGTTTGAACACCACTTACGTAGTGGGAACCCTCCACTGGAAAGCAGAGATCGCAAATCTTGCTGGAGTTGTAGAGCATCTTCCAGATTATCTGAACCTGATAAGACAGTCGTCTACGTAGAAATCGTTTTTTAAAACAAAAGATGCGCTGGGATATCTTTCAGCTTCCAGGTCTGCTAAGTGATGTAGGTATCGTGTAGCTAGAAATGGTGCTGTTTTTGTGCCGTATGTTACTGTAGTTAGTTGGTATTCCTGAACAGGCTCATCCATGGATTCTCTCCATAATATGCGTTGTAAGTTACAATCGCTAGGATGCATTCGTATTTGTCTATACATCTAAGCAATGTCGGCAGTGAATGCTATTAGATGTGTTCTGAACCGTAAGATAATTGAGCATATATCGTCTTGTATTGTGGGACCGAGTTGCAATAAATCGTTTATTGACTGTCCAGTGCCTGATTTTGCTGACCCATCGAAAACAACACGTATGTGAGTAGTAGTAGATTCCTTGAATACTGCATGATGTGGCAGGTAGTAGCACTTATCAGATGTGTCGACAGCGTTGTCGACTCGTTGCATGTGTCCAAGTTCACGATATTCTCGTAGAAAAGAATTGTATTCTTCTCTGGCATTGATATTCGCCTTAAGACGACGTTCTAACTGCTGCAGTCGTCGCAGCGCTTGGAATCTGGAATCACCTAGTTCACTCCTGTTTTCCTTAAGCGGGATACGAACAATGAATTTCCCTTCGGAGTTACGGGTTGTATTGTTTAAGATATGTGTTTCACATTCTTTTTCTTCTTTAGTGGCGATAAGTTTTGGGATTTCTTCTATTTCCCAAAAGCGCTTGAGTTGATGATGAATGGTTTCATTACTAATGAATAAACTGTGTGTGGGTAGCGGAGAGTGATCAGTAGTCGAAACTGGCATCCTTCCACCGATGATCCAACCAAGCTTCGTATCTTGAAGTGTGGGAAACCCTGGACGAGATAGTGAATTCTGTCGGAGAAGATCGTAGTAAAGTTCTGCGCCGATCAGCAGTTCGACTTCACCTGGTTGATCGAATTCGGAATCTGCTAGTTGAATATCACGAGGAATGTTCCAAGTGCTGTAGTCAATCGGAGACGACGGTAGGCTGCCAGTGATTTTTGGCAGAATAAAACAATTCAAATGTGTAATATAATCAGTAACCATAGATTTGACTGATATGTTGACACTGTGCGTAGTTGTCGATGTTGTGTTGTTAACACCTTGTATGGGTGTATGATTGACTTCCTTTTTTAAATTGAAGTTTATTAGCTAAGTCAAGTGTGATGAATGATGCTTGGCTTGCTGAATCCAGTAATGCTCGACATTTGATTAAGTTACGAAACTTATCCTGAACGTATACCTGAGCTGTGGCCAATAATACTTGTTGAATAGGCTTTGTCTTGTACGAACAGTAAGTACCTGTATTCGTATTATTTTCCGAGTGAATAGTACTAGGATTGCTAGTTTCTTGCACTGAATTATCAGTGTGCTGACGTTGTCGCTGCATCTGACCTTGATGAGTAGACCTATCTGTAGAATCGTGAAGTAACGTGCTGTGCATAGAACCACACTTGCAGTAGCTACGAGCTTTGCATGCATTGGCTTGATGATTGGTAGCAAAACAATTTGCAAAAGCATTTTTAGATTTGATTACATGCCACCTGTCAGACAATGGCAGATTACGAAATGATTTACAATTGTACAAATAATGGTCATTGTTTCAATGCAAACACTTATTGGTCTTTGTGGAAACATACGTATGCTTAGACTGGTAAGTATCTTTAGTAGACTTGTTTATTTTAGTTTGAGAATTATCAGACTTGGACTGAGTAAGCTCGAATTTCTGTGACCTCTTGTCAAGGAAATCGCATAATTCCTTAAGTGAAGGAAACTCTGAGTCTGCATGTTGTGTTGTTTCAAATTCCCGCCTGGTGTGTATGTCTAATCTGCCAAGGGTAAGTTGAATAAGTAAGAGTTCGTGAATTTCAACACTCAGATTGAGAGCCTTGATAGCATTTAGATTGCTTGTTACTTCGTTAACTAATTGGCGAAGATCGTGAGCCGAGTTTGCTCGCACATGTGGCAGATCGAGAAGAGCATTGATGTGTTTCTGAGATATTAATTTTTTGTTTTCATATCTTTTTAGAATCAAGTTCCATGCTATGGTATAGTTAGCAGACGACAAGGACAAATTCTTGATTAAATGTAGTGGATCATTACGTAATGAAGACAACAGATAATGGAATTTGTGAATGTCCGTAAGAGAAGTATTCTCATGTATGAACGCGACGTAGGTGTCTTTGAATTGTGACCAAAGACTGTAATCACCTGAGAATTGTGGTAAATTTATACCAGGAAGTTTGATCAGATTGTTGTTATGAGTGCTAAGAAGCGACCCGTTGCCAGAACCATGACTTGATGGTGTATCAATAGGTACCATGGGTGGCGTGAGTATGTCATTAGATTTAGCATAAGCCTCAAAGTATAAAGTTTCAAAATCTGTTCTGTAGGTTTCATGATTCGAATCGTCATTTGTGTCTTCTATTTCAAGACGTGATTCTATTTCCTCGAACTGATCCCAAATAGAAATACTAAGTGTTTCTGACCTAACTCTGATTGCACTCAGATTTGAGTGGTTATTGACATCGTTTATAAACGTGTGTATGCGTGTAAGCCGAGCTTTGATTATTCTACGACGTTTAATTAAATCACTTCTCTCTTGCGCTTGCATGATGGAAGTTATTGAAGATCAATGAAAGTATAGTAATAGGCTTTTATGAAGGTACAGCAGATAGCTTATCTGAATTGTGATGATGTTGCCACTGGAAGACACGCGTCCGCCACTGGGTCTTGAAGATGTCCTGATGACGCCGTACTTCAGCTGCTGCTGGGGCCCGTGAGAAGACTCTTGCTACGTCGGTGGGCCTAGACGTTCAAACTGCGTTGTGAAGTCGCCAACGAAACGATTACTTGCGAAAGCCGATTAAAGTTTTCCACGTGGAACCATGTTGATTGTATACGGCCCGGATGGGACCAAATTATGTTGGGGCAAGAGATGAATGGGTGATACATGAAGATGAAAATGAAACTCTGGAATGAATGGAGGACCATGTTAAAGATAACAAATGAGTGGACTGTAAATGAAGGGCCTGGTTCAGCGATCCACGGACACAATAACACACACTTTGAATGGCAAATCACAAGTAAAAACACTGTATTTATTAATAACTTATCGAAAGTTAACAGAAAATAACACTAGACCATACGAATGGCCGATGCAGTAAGTAATTTCAGGTATGAAACATTGTTGAACAAAGAACATTGCTTCTTTTCAACACCAAGAATTGATACAAAGTACAGGATGGCGGTGAGCATAAAATGAAGTTAAAGGCACAATAGTACCAGGATGCTTGATCACAAGGCGTGCAAGTGTTGCATAAACAGCTTCTTCCCTATGTAGTTAGTAAAAGCTTTGCGACACACAAGGAAGATAAAAGCCAGGTGAATGAAGGATCATTAACGAGTGTAAGGTGAAATCGCCATGTACCAAATTTCTCACTCGACCGCTGCCACCGTCATTATTCATCGTGCGACTTGGCTACCTTTTCCCTCTCTGTCTGCGTGGCGCCGCACCAGCTAACCGTCTCCGATGGCGCCATCACTAATGTCTGCCGTTCAGATGTAACCAATTATTTTAAAGCGGAATTATAATTAGAATAAATCTTAAAGCGAGTAGGAAATAAAAAAAAATTCAAAACTTAACGTTTCTATTAAAATAAAGGATTTTCCAGAAGGAGTTTTGATTATTATCAGAAAATAACAAAAACACTACAACCTACTTTCTATTTAAATATATTATTACGAAAGGATTATTGCGTTATCAATACAAAAAAAAACTCAAACCTTTAACGTTCTATTTAAATTAGTATTTTACCCGGAAAGAGTATGCAATTATTATTAAAAATAAACATAATTTACTTCAAACTTTAACGTTTCTATAAAATATAAAGTACTTTTACCCGGAAAGGCGTCTAGTAATATTTATTGACAAATAAACAAAAAACTTCAAAACCTTAACGTTCTATTTAAAATACAATGCATACAGATAATGGCTTGCCAAAAACAAAAAAAAAAAAACAACACAACAGTCGGAGTTTGACCATGAACCCATCTTTCACAATCCCATCGTTACCACACTGCTACAACGCACAAGTGAACGATGCCCGCCTAATAAACGTGTATAGTGGCATCGCAAACGAGCCGTGGTCGCGGTGGTGGGGAATGTGTAGCCAAATGTTCGTGCCTCAACGATTCAATCGTGACATTTACGTGAGGCTGCGATCTAGGTTCTAAATAAGAACTAAATATAGTTCACGACTTCTGTGAAAGATAGCGTTGTTTTGCGCATGCGCACTCCATTCATTTGTCGGCGGGTGATTCGAATACCCTGATTCTATTGGTTGTCTTGAAGAATCAGTCTGAAGTTTCCCCCCCCCCCCTAACCACTCCGTCAACTGGAGCACACAATCAACTTGATCGCCCGACCGACCCGACCAACCTTTCTATAATCCTCAGGTATGATACCTCAGGTGTTCCCATTGTGCAAAAGATAAATACCATCTCGAAACTAAAAGCGGGGTTGATAAGTTTTTTCTCAATTTTAACAAATTCACTGTCTTATTTGATTTTTTCTAAGCATTTTCATTTTTTTTTGCGAATTGTTTACGTTAATTTTAATGGAAATATTCGAATTAAATCATATCAAATAGTTATGTTATTTGTTCTTCAATCCCTCTTAAAATTGAGGTACAAGTTCGATTCAAAAACATTTTGGCCTAGTTATGACTTGATAAATAACATACACTATATATAATCCCCAAATGTTGAAAATTACGCGATTTAACTATCACTTATAAGAGTTGCCATATATGTATTGTCATTTTCATCTTGGAATGTAAATTGAAAACCTCAGTGAGGGTCCTAAAATCTCTCTATTGTATTCGCTATGGGCAACTCAACCTTTTCAAGACAAATTCCTTTTGAAGGTTACACTGGACTCTGGAGCATTTGCGGTCTGTATAAATTATTATGGTATTGCGCAAATAACTATATTATTTCAATCTTATCACTTAAATGATAAGTCGAGTCAAAATTGGATTACAGTACTACACACATTGTCTAGCTTGCATTTTTCCGGTTGTTTTAGTTTTTTGTGTGGCGATTGTAGCTTTAGTTTCAAATAAATGTGTTTATATACTATTCATGAATTACAAAATCGTAATTCATTATGTTGCTACTTGTTACCCATGATCCTGCGATCCTCGTTCGTATCCAGGATGTTCCTGCAAATTCTTGTTGTAACTGTTATCCATGAATATAAACTAAAAAGGCATACAATAATTATATTTGTCCCCTTGTAAATAAGTTGTCGGTTGCATTGATGTTGAGTTGCAAGTCAATGAAAGACGGCGGTGCCGCGGTGCCGAGTCCTCATTGGTGTAAAAAAAAGACTTTGGATGAAAGCTTATGTTGTAATAATAGCTTTACGTGACGCTAGTTCGATCCTCTGTCCGTGTGAATTATCTCTGCATCTGGCACCGCGCGGGCTATTGACTCTCATACGCTGCCGCCCACTTCGATTGTACATTGTTTATTGTTTGGGGGAGGGGTGTTGTCACCAACCCGATTTGCCTTATTTCTAATGTGCGTAATTACCAGTGGCGCCTTTACGTTATTTGGTGGGACCATAGACGCTGAAAATTTCCGGGGCCCATGCTATTCACAATCAATAATATGAATATTTATGTGAGAGTGCGATAAAGTGAGACAAAAATTTTAAAAAATATTTTGGACTACCAAATTTATATTTAATACGATGGTAATGGTAAAACGTAAAAAATCTAACACTCGACTTCACACAACCGAACAACCGGACAACATACTACAAATGTTTTTTTCAGCCACGTTGTTGGATAAGCACGTATATTTGGTGCGTTGAGCCGATATGATTGATGATGATACAACATTGGCTTCTTTTCCCCATTGTAATCATGGATTTTTTTTATGTAGTACTAATACAAAATTGAGTTTATCTTATATACTAAAGAGGGTATGGGCATGTCCATAACCGTATACTAGCCAACCTGGCTGTCCCGTTATGGGACAGGTAAACCACAATAAACTAACTCTATATTTATGACCATACCAACCTGGCTGTGAATAAATAGCAGATTTCAACGAGTAGTTTTAACAACTCTTTACAATGATGTTCAAGAGAGATATTACGTTGATATTACTTAACATTGGTCAAATACACAGGTCTTAGGTTAGAGATAGTTCAAGTCTAATACAAATTTTATTACAATCGGAGTAGCCGAGTAGCCATGTAGGTGGTAGAGAACGAAGAAATTATGAACAATTTTTCATGTCATGAGATGTTCATATGAAATAATTTATCGAAAAGCTTGGCAAGCCTAAGTTCAGTGATTATTTTGAAGGTGTCCATAAAGAGTGCTATATTTTGAGTTCACGGGAAATTTGGGGCCACTTAGCTCGAAGTAGGGGGGGGGGGGCTAGCTGGAGGGGTTCTAGGCGCACGCCTAGTGCGCCTAGGCCTAAATACGCCCCTAATGACTAGTTGTATTCAGGCGTAATTCAAATCCTATACTCCTATAGCCCACCGCGAAAATAGCGCGGACGATTGCAGGAAAAAAAACATCGCGCGCTAAGCAATTCTTTCAGATTGCCCAACTCACAAGCACCAAATGTTTACTTTTCGAGGGTTTGGTTTTGTTCTGGTCGTTCGTTCGACGTTCGGGTTATACAAATATTAGGCCTGTGGGTCCGGTAGTACGGTTTCGATTCCCTACTGCTTCAAAATACCCCATCAATAAAATTATATCATTTTCTGATTAGAATTGTTAAAATTGTTGTTTGCCATTGTGTTGTTGACTAGAATGAAGCGTCCATCTCATTATTTAATCACAAGGATAAAGATGTGCTATGACGATAGTAGATTATTTTGTGTGTACTCCCAGGGAATGCACCTGTCAGAACACGGCTTTACCTGGGACAGCATACAAGATGTTTTGGTTTTCTAACAATTACCCTAGTTTTACTTCCTTTTTGGAGGGTATAGGGGATGAGGTTGAGGGCACAATGATTTTGAAGATGACAACACCATAACAAAAGCTAATCGAGGTTATCCTAAAGAGCCCGTCAAAAAGAAGTATCTACCGACTGACGGAGGGGTTATAGAAAGGTGTGTTTGTGACATTAGGATTGGGCGAGGGGACAGAAAAGGCAAAAAATTGAGTGACTGTTTTGTTTTGTTTATGGAATACGGATATCCTATTATAGCACTTATCTGCGTTATTTTGTGAACGTTGTGACACCTCAATCACATATTAATTTTGCTTATTATCAATTATCATGTAGTTGGTATAGTTTGATAAGTTTATTATACTGTTGTATTTTTTCCGTTCCAATTACTATACAAAAGATAATATATTATATTCCCCTTGATTTATGATTAGTTACATGGCTACAACCATTTGTGTTGTCAGCAAACACGTACGGATACACTAACTCTCAGTGTAGGGGACTGTAGGGTACATTTTGTTTTGATTGAATAATACAATATTAGCAGATAATTTATGTGTTTGTATTGTGCTTATTACCATCATCCTCGCCATCACCATCCATAATATCATTATTACGATAATGTTTTTATTTTATAAAAGAGACGAAATCCAGGTGGCTCCATCACGAATAAAATAATTGATGAAGATAAAAAACAATCGCCAAGTCTTCGAACTCATAGGTGTTTCAGTTTTTTGTCCGCGGAATAACGAATGGAAAGGATTCTGCTTGTTGTCGCTGAGGACTTTTGGGGATGGGGTAACTGTATTGTTCGTAACCCTTGCTTTCAGCGGCCTTGTCTCCTAGCCGAGTGGACTAGCCGCATTCCTACCGATCACGTGACCGTCCCTCACCCAGCGACAGTGACTACGTAGTTGCTAGCTATAATCCGTAAGACCGAGAGCGCGCCAGCCCCTAGAGTCAAGCCGCAAAACGGCATATTTTGGTTTTTATTTTTTTGCCTTATCATTTCAACTAATTAGTCGCTGAAACTTGGCCGTACCCAACATATAAGTTCAATACAACTGTGGAAAAAAAATCCGTCCAATTGGATTAAAACGACGGGACGACAGTCGTAAATCCATTGTTTTCACAATACACATTGGTGATTTCTATCAAATTTACAAACAAAACTATTTAAGATAGAAAAATAACATTGTGACTAGCTAATAGATATTAAAATTATCTAGAGATTGACATATTTCAATCACATACACAATGGCGTCTAATGGCCTATAAAAATGAGAAAGTGCACAAATCCAAGTCACTTCTTTTGCGTAGACACACACCCTTAAGAGGACGGGGTACGCCACGTAAAGCGCAGTGGGAAAGAAAGGGGTGATTCAAATGTACCATTAACAAAATGTTAAGAGGGTGGGGATAGCGGGAAACGCAGCAGGCCCATCGGGGGAGAGGCAGATGGTCATGCCTATGCCAGCAAGGGGAGAGATCAACTGGCGTGACCTTGTTGAAGTTAGGGTATGCCAAAAGTGCAAGCCAAGCACACAATTAGGAGGGCACAAATGTCACCAAGTCGACATAGGGAGGAGCTCTTGCAATGAGCATTATATTTGGAGGGTATGTATTGGTTCAATTAAAAATATTATATTTATTTAATTGTTACTAAGGAAAATCAAGAAAAAAGGCATATGAGTCCTTGTATTGGAAATTATAAGAAGTTAAGTGGGGGGAAAGATATTAATAAAAATAAAATACAATAAAATGTTTCGATTGGGGTTGGGGGTATAAGGGGTTAGGGGGTTTGATGAGAAAAAGGATTTAGATGAGGATCTTGGGGGAAGTTAAAATGGAAAGGAGAAGGAGACTGATTCCTTTCCATGAAACGATGTTTAAGGTGGCAAGAAATGATGTTCCATAACAGGTGTAAAAGAATCTGTTTGAGAACTTTCAGAAGATAAATTGTTAGGTGAGGTTTGAGAAATATCTGTTTTAGAAATTTCAGAAGGGGAGTTTGTAGATGTTTCAGTATAAGAAGTATCATCATAAAGGGGATTGTAATGTGGAATAGAAGGTGGAGGAGTAAAATTAGTATCACTTGAAGAGTCTGAATTATAAGTGGTAGTTGTTACATCATTCTGGTCATTACAGGAATCATATAACTAAACCAATACTCCAATTGTCATGACATTTTTTGGAGGCCTTCAAAATCTCTGGACTTAGAACTGCCACCTTTTTGGGCGCGATCAAAAACTTATTTCTCATGAAAATCGCAATTTAAGATTTTTTTCGTTTTTATTTTTTGTTTTTGTTTGTATTTTTGTGTGTTTGTTAACACAATTCCGGCTAAATCGATACTCCAATTGCGATGAAATTTTATGGAGGCCTTAGATATCTCTGAACTTAAACCTGCCACGTTTTTGGGTACAATCGAAGAAATATTTCTCATGAATATCGTACTTTTACGATTTTTAAAAATGTTTAGTGCGATATTTTCGTGACATTTGGGCCGATTCTGACCAGACGGGTGGGGCTACAACGTTCATATTTTACATGAACATTAAGGTTATGGTGATGTATTGCTTTCTGAAGGAAAAAGTTGAAAAAGTTAGCCAGAATCTATAGAAATAAAGCTTTTAATATAAGTTTTTGATTTTTTGTACGATATTTTCGTGCTATTTGGGCCAATTCTGACCAAACGGGTGGGGCTACAACGTTCATATTATACATGGACATTAAGGTTATGGTGATGTAGTACCTTTTGCAAGAAAAAGTTGAAAAGGCTAGCCTGAATCCATAGAAATAAAGCTTTTAATATAAGTTTTTTACGGTAACTTTCAGAAGGGGAGTTTGTAGATGTTTCAGTATAAGAAGTATCATCATAAAGGGGATTGTAATGTGGAATAGAAGGTGGAGGAGTAAAATTAGTATCACTTGAAGAGTCTGAATTATAAGTGGTAGTTGTTACATCATATTGGTCATTACAGGAATCATATAACTAAACCAATACTCCAATTGTCATGACATTTTTTGGAGGCCTTCAAAATCTCTGGACTTAGAACTGCCACCTTTTTGGGCGCGATCGAAAACTTATTTCTCATGAAAATCGCAATTTTAAGATTTTTTTCGTTTTTATTTTTTGTTTTTGTTTGTATTTTTGTGTGTTTGTTAACACGATTCCGGCTAAATCGATACTCCAATTGCGATGAAATTTTATGGAGGCCTTAGATATCTCTGAACTTAAACCTGCCACGTTTTTGGGTACAATCGAAGAAATATTTCTGATGAATATCGTACTTTTACGATTTTTTAAAAATGTTTAGTGCGATATTTTCGTGACATTTGGGCCGATTCTGACCAGACGGGTGTGGCTACAACGTTCATATTTTACATGAACATTAAGGTTATGGTGATGTATTGCTTTCAGAAAGAAAAATTTGAAAAAGTTTGCTAGAATCCATGAAATAAAGGTTTTAATATGAGTTTTTTTAGGTTTATAATAACAATTAACAAGTAACAATAGAAACTTGACAACAATCACCTACAATGCATTTAAAAAGCACTTGCCCCAAAACGCTCATCCATCAACGCGGCAGACTTAAGCGTTATCCTAGTAAAAAAAATGCTGCAAAGTGAGAATGGGATCGATGAAAATTGTTCACTATTTCAAAGAATCGTCATTTGTAAAAAAAATCGGACTGTAACTTTGGGCCCTAAGGCTCATTCTTTGAGTTCCTTTGTATTGTTAAAAAATAATTATGGTGTAATTACTTACTGTTTCCTAGCAACAAACACAAAAATATTAATTGTCGATTATTTCCAACATCTGCTTTTTATACCAATTGTAGACTAGGATTGTTAGGTTGATTTAAATACATTTTGATTACGCTTAAATTAAACTATGAATTCGATGCCTTACAGTTAGCTCACTTAACATTTTTTCGAAATTATGTTTTATCAACCAATCACACTTACCCACTACACACTTGTACATATCCTTGTGGATCCACGTTTAAACTGGTAATCCGTAAATTAAAATTTTCCTTCTTTGAATAAACCTGGGGCCCATGTTATTGGCCGATTCTTTTAAGATTAAGTTTAAGTGAAAGAGTGGAAAATTTCCGATTATTTCATTATTTTCATTATTTAATTTCGCACCGTTCTTAAGCATATTTAGGTACACACTTCCGATGAGCAATTGAGATATAACTAGAAAAACGCTCAAGTCCCGCCGCGTTGATGGATGAGCTTTTTAAAGTTTTTAGTTTGCGTGGGATATCTTTACTTTTGCAAGTGCTTTGTTTTCCTGCCTACGCATTGTAGGTGATTGTTGTCAAGTTTCTATTGTTACTTGTCAATTGGTATTATTTACCGTAAATATCTTATATTAAAAGCTTTATTTCCATGGATTCTGGCTAACTTTTTCAACTTTTTCTTTCAAAAGGTACTACATCACCATAACCTTAATGTATATGTATAATATGAACGTTGTAGCCCCACCCGTTTGGTCAGAATTGGCCCAAATGGCACGAAAATATCTCACAAAAAATCAAAAAACTTATATTAAGAGCTTTATTTCTATAGATTCTGGCTAACTGCTTCAACTTTTTCTTTCAGAAAGCAATACATCAACATTACGATTACCGTAATGTTCACGTGAAATATGAACGTTGTAGCCCCACCCGTTTGGTCAGAATCGGCCCAAATGTCACGAAGATATCGCACTTAAAATCGAAAAAAATCGTAAAAGTACGATATTCATGAGAAATATTTATTCGATTGTACCCAAAAACGTAGCAAGTCTAAGTTCAGAGATTTTGAAGGTCCCCTCCAATTTTCATCAAGATGAGATATGCCGTTTGCCCGGTAGAGAGCGAACAAACAGACAGAAAAACAAACAAACAACAAAAAAAAAACACCCGAGCTAAATTTTTTGGGGGGTCGGTGAAATTGAAGTCTTCGCTTCGCTCATCCAACTAATTGTTAATTTAATTTATCCTTTGTTCTATAAGTTACAAGAGTTTCGTTCGGGGCCATCAAATATTTTATTCATTGGCATTATGTTAGTAAAGTGGGAAAATCTTAGGACAATCGGTAAAGTTTTAGGAATACGTAATTAATTATACATAAGTCAAAAATAGTACAATTTAACTAAACTAGGAAAACGCTAAAGTACCGCCGCGTTGATGGATGAGCTTTTTAAAGTTTTTATTTTGCGTGGGATATCTTTACTTTTGCAAGTGCTTTGTTTTGCTGCCTACGCATTGTAGGTGATTGTTGTCAAGTTTCTATTGTTTCTTGTCAATTGGAATTATTTACCGTAAAAAACTTATATTAAAAGCTTTATTTCTATGGATTCAGGCTAGCCTTTTCAACTTTTTCTTGCAAAAGGTACTACATCACCATAACCTTAATGTCCATGTATAATATGAACGTTGTAGCCCCACCCGTTTGGTCAGAATTGGCCCAAATAGCACGAAAATATCGTACAAAAAATCAAAAACTTATATTAAAAGCTTTATTTCTATAGATTCTGGCTAACTTTTTCAACTTTTTCCTTCAGAAATGAATACATCACCATAACCTTAATGTCCATGTGAAATATGAACGTTGTAGCCCCACCAGTTTGGTCAGAATCGGCCCAAATGTCACGAAAATATCGCACTAAGAATCGAAAAAATCGTAAAAGTACGATATTCATGAGAAATATTTCTTCGATTGTACCCAAAAACGTAGCAATTCTAAGTTTAGAGATTTCTAAGGTCCTGTCAAATTTTCATCAAGATCGGATATGCCGTTTGCCCGGTAGAGAGCGAACAAACAGACGGGGAAAAAAAAAAAAAAAAAAACACCCGAGCTAAATTTTTTGGGGGATCGGTGAAATTGAAGTCTTCGCTTCGCTCATCCAATTATAATTAACTGTTGGATTAATTAATTAGTTAAATATATTTTTTCATATATCTCCTAAAATAAGCTTTCATTATTATACTCAAGTCGACTGGTTTATGTTTGTTTGCACATAAAATTTAGATTTAAGTGATTGATTGTCATTGAATTAACTTGAAAGTTACAAGAACTCAGGTTTGATCGAGGCCATAATTTTTTCTGTCTTTGTGCTTGAACTGTTTTAATTTAATACACCAGTTGATTTTGGTTGGTGAAATTCCGATAATACGTTGAGATTAAAGTAATTATTAATTTCATTAATCAATTAATCTGCAAGTTGTAAGAAGTTTGTTTGGGGCCATCAAAATTTAGATTAACTGGCATCATGTTAGTAAAGTGAAAAGATTTTATGACAATCGGTTGAGTTTTAAGTATACATAAATAATAATTAAACATAAGTCAAAAGTTGTAGAAATTAACTAAAATTTAATTAATTAGATGATTAATACATTATTTTTAAATAATTTTTCGTATATTTATTCCTTGTAAAATAAGCTTTTATTTGATACCAATGTCGATTAGGTAGCCTTTTTATCTATGTTTTGGTTTATTTTCTAATTAATACAATTTATTCAATTAATAAGAAAGTTACAAGATTTCTTGGGGCCATCGATTTATGGATTTCGTGGTATCATATTAGTAAATTCACCAAATTTCATGATTTCTTAACGATTTCGTTCGGGGCCATCAAATATTTTATTCATTGGCATTATGTTAGTAAAGTGGGAAAATCTTAGGACAATCGGTAAAGTTTTAGGAATACGTAATTAATTATACATAAGTCAAAAATAGTACAATTTAACTAAACTAGGAAAACGCTAAAGTACCGCCGCGTTGATGGATGAGCTTTTTAAAGTTTTTATTTTGCGTGGGATATCTTTACTTTTGCAAGTGCTTTGTTTTGCTGCCTACGCATTGTAAGTGATTGTTGTCAAGTTTATATTGTTTCTTGTCAATTGGAATTATTTACCGTAAAAAACTTTATATTAAAGCTTTATTTCTATGGATTCAGGCTAGCCTTTTCAACTTTTTCTTGCAAAAGGTACTACATCACCATAACCTTAATGTCCATGTATAATATGAACGTTGTAGCCCCACCCGTTTGGTCAGAATTGGCCCAAATAGCACGAAAATATCGTACAAAAAATCAAAAACTTATATTAAAAGCTTTATTTCTATAGATTCTGGCTAACTTTTTCAACTTTTTCCTTCAGAAATGAATACATCACCATAACCTTAATGTCCATGTGAAATATGAACGTTGTAGCCCCACCAGTTTGGTCAGAATCGGCCCAAATGTCACGAAAATATCGCACTAAGAATCGAAAAAATCGTAAAAGTACGATATTCATGAGAAATATTTCTTCGATTGTACCCAAAAACGTAGCAATTCTAAGTTTAGAGATTTCTAAGGTCCTGTCAAATTTTCATCAAGATCGGATATGCCGTTTGCCCGGTAGAGAGCGAACAAACAGACGGGGGAAAAAAAAAAAAAAAAACACCCGAGCTAAATTTTTTGGGGGATCGGTGAAATTGAAGTCTTCGCTTCGCTCATCCAATTATAATTAACTGTTGGATTAATTAATTAGTTAAATATATTTTTTCATATATCTCCTAAAATAAGCTTTCATTATTATACTCAAGTCGACTGGTTTATGTTTGTTTGCACATAAAATTTAGATTTAAGTGATTGATTGTCATTGAATTAACTTGAAAGTTACAAGAACTCAGGTTTGATCGAGGCCATAATTTTTTTCTGTCTTTGTGCTTGAACTGTTTTAATTTAATACACTAGTTGATTTTGGTTGGTGAAATTCCGATAATACGTTGAGATTAAAGTAATTATTAATTTCATTAATCAATTAATCTGCAAGTTGTAAGAAGTTTGTTTGGGGCCATCAAAATTTAGATTAACTGGCATCATGTTAGTAAAGTGAAAAGATTTTATGACAATCGGTTGAGTTTTAAGTATACATAAATAATAATTAAACATAAGTCAAAAGTTGTAGAAATTAACTAAAATTTAATTAATTAGATGATTAATACATTATTTTTAAATAATTTTTCGTATATTTATTCCTTGTAAAATAAGCTTTTATTTGATACCAATGTCGATTAGGTAGCCTTTTTATCTATGTTTTGGTTTATTTTCTAATTAATACAATTTATTCAATTAATAAGAAAGTTACAAGATTTCTTGGGGCCATCGATTTATGGATTTCGTGGTATCATATTAGTAAATTCACCAAATTTCATGATTTCTTAACGATTTGCACAATTGTTTTTCTATTTTCCAAAATATGCTATCAAGTCAAAATATAGTGAATGACTTTGAAACCTGGCTCTTTTAAAAAATCTCAACTATTCTTTTCAAATTTTTCTGATCCGGTACACGGCCAATATCGCCACCTCAAAATAATTTCGAACTTCAATTCGCCAAGGCACACCATTCAATGTAGGGTGTTGTGTTTTTGTGACATTAATTTTACACTGGTTTTCTAGAGGCTGACTGAAAGATTTTTTAATTTTTTATTAATTGTATTTCTTGCGAATTGTCTAGTTTGGCGGTATTTTGTAGGTACCGATTTGTACCGCCCAACGAAAAAATTCGCAGGAAAGACAATTGTTTAAAAAATATTTTTCTCTCAGTTAGCCTCTCGAAAACCAGTTGAAAATTAATGTCACAGAAACACAACATCCTACGTTGAATGGTGTGCTTTGGCGAATTGAAGTAAGAAATTATTTTGAGATGGCGATATTGGCCGTGTGCTGGATCAGCAAAAATTTCAACAAAACTAGTTTTGATTTTCTAAAAGAGACAGTTTTCAAAGCCATTCACTATATTTTGACTTGGTAGCATATTTTGGAAAATAGAAAAACGCGGTCAAATAGCCTTAAAGCCCCTACTACAAGAAGATTTTGTGTTCATACAATGTATTATTTTGTGTGTATGTGTCATTTAGTCTCGGCACCTCTACTAGATGTGCACACAGTTAAATGTGTGCTAACTAAGACCAATGACCATGTAGATTCCCGTGGAAAACAGACAGCCCGAGAGATTTCTCCTTATCTCAAATCGGTCCCTGACACCCGGCTCGTGTCGAGCAAGCATCTACGACGCCTGGCACCGCTTGAAAGTAGCGACGACCTTGAATTAATGCTCCGAGTAACAAGACGAAAACACTAACAGGAGATTCGCACCTTGGCTGCGGCTCGTCTTCTTGCGATATCACCCGCATTGACCCTGGCGCTGGCGGGAGCGGGACAAGCAAACACATCTCGACAGAAGAGCTCGTTCTCGTACTCGTCCTCCCATTCGTATTCGTAATTTGTTGCATGCACTAAATACGAGAAAATTAATGACACCGAATTATATTCAAGGATCAAAGACAATACCTTGCTTAAAAAAATTTAGCGAAATCAAATCATTGAATTTGTAAATGTGAACTCTGTACTTGAATGAATTGAAATTGAATGTTTGGACAAACTTGAACAGTTTCATTGGAATATTTGTCGATTTGTTTGGTCAAAAAAAAGGTTGTGAAAAAAATATCGAATGTTTAATGTGTATGTAAATGTAAAAGCCAATAAATTAAGGTTTCATTGGAATATTGAAATAATGTTAATGCATTAAGGAACCAGAGCGTAGAAAACTCGTATTTATGGACTTGAAGATAATATTTACAAATCATATACCATATAACAAGTATGCTTTTATACTGCTAGTAAAATGTTAATATTTTGATAAATTTCAACGCCTATTCACCATTTTTTGCAAAACTAAGAACACAAACTCATTTATTGTAATTTCAAATACCTGCCTATACATGCTGATCAATTTTTGTTTTCTAGTCCCATAATCCGTGGGGAACAATTTCGTTGATAAGTTAAAGGTTTAATTTGCTGTTTGAATGCAATGCGCCACTTATTATTGCACTGAATTCTTATAAGTTGTAACTCGGGAAACTAATTATTGCACCGGATTGTAACAATGTGTGAAATAGCTGTTTGGATACATCGAGCAACTCATTATTGCTTTGCATAAAAAGTTTTTAACTAGCTGTTTGGATACATCGTGCTACTTTTTATTATCAACAGGATTCTAGCATGTTAAAACCCGCTGGTTGAATACAGAGTCTAACTTAATATTGCACCGAATTCTAAAATGTTAAACTCACTGTTTGGAGACACCGTGTTACTTATTATTCAGATTCTAAAATATGTAATCTCTCTGTTTGGATACGTCGTACTACTTATTATTGCACTTTTTCTAAAATGTGTAAATTGGCTGTTTGGAGACATCGTGCTACTTATTATTGCACCGGAATCTAACATGTGTAACCGCGTAGGAAACAATGTTATGAATATTACTCGTCAACGCGCGGAATTTCTATAACCATCTCCGTGGGTTGTCAAACCAAATTATTTGGGCTTAATTAGTCAGAATATGTTTTGGATATTTCTTCTGTGCTCAATGATGTGGAACACTATGTAGGTGGTTTACGGGAGACAGAATAAAATGAAATTGAACCTTTTTGTATGAAATATTATTTTATTGTAATTTTCAGATTTAAAAAATTGCCATTATCAAAATATTCAAAAAAGGTGTCCAAATAATGCAATTTTAAGTTTTGTTTCACTTTTTAGTAATAAAGATGAACCAGTTAGTAAATTGCAAGAAGAATTTTTCCAAAATTCCAAAATTTCAAAATTTAAGCCAAAATAGCATTGAGTTTCCCTATGCTGTTACTGTAACGTGATCACTCGCGTGGGGTTTCAGAAACCCCAGCCAAGTTTAGCCCGGTAGTATAACGACACTAAATGCCCTAATGATTAGAGGGTTACAAATTTTGCTGACAGATAGAGTGACTTGAAGGTACTGAGAATCTAGAGTCGGTAAAACAGTCTGATGCCGAGAAACAGAGTCGAATGTAGACCCTGGGGTTTGTAGAACCCCAAGCGAGTGACGGAGGGTTAATGCACTGGATTCTAAAATGTGTAAATTAGCTGTTTGGAGACATCGTTCTACTTATTATTGCCCCGGATACTAAATTGTGTAAAATCGCTGTTTGGATACATCGTACTACGTATCTAGTGCAATAATAAGTAGTACGATGTATCCAAACAGCGAGTTTACACATTTAAGAATCCGGTGCAATATGAAATGTGTAAACTCTTTGTGTGGATACATCGTGCTACTTATTATCGCAACGGATTCTAAAATGTGTAAACTCGCTGTTTGGAGACATCGCGAAACTCATTATTGCACGGATTTTTTAAAATGTAATATCGCTGTCTGGATACATTGTACTACTTATTATTGCACTGGATTCTAAAATGTGTTAACTCGATGTTTAGAGACATCGTACTACATATTAATGCACCGGCTTCTTAAATGTGTAAACTCTTTGTTTGGATACATGATACTTCTTATTACTGCACCCGATTATAAAATGTTTGAACTCGCTGTTTGGATTTATCATGCAACTAATTATTAGGGTGGTGCGTAAAAATTGAAGTTGTGAAATCAGAGTTGCTATAGTGGTAAAAGTTGAAATTGGTACATATGACTGAATTAAAATGAAATCGAGTTTATCTTCGATCACCAATTGCCCAAAGTTTTATAAAATTGTGGAAATTCTGAATTTAAAAAAAAATTATATTTTTGGTATTTTTTTAGTTCCTATAGCAATTTTTTACTTAAGCTTTAATAACGTAATAATTATTATGTTTCCTTAGGATATGTGTTTTGCGATCGCGCAAACGTCGAAGTTTTATAAATTTAGTGAAATCTGAATTTTTTTCAAAATAAATTTTCTTATTTTGGTATTTTTTAGTCCTATAGCTTTTTTTTTACTTTAAGCTTTTTAAACAGTAATAAAAATTTTTCTTCTTGGAGTATGTTTCCGATCGCGCTAATTCCACACAAATTTCACGAAATTTACCTTTTAGGACACATTATATTATTGGTTTGGAAAAAAATTGTGAGAATAAGGTTGTTGATTTGAGTTGCGTGCAATTGTGCGTCTTCGTTGTTTAGATATTAAAATATCTAAACAGACCCAGAATCTTACGTGAATGTGGCTGCACTTCGAGTTCAACACACCTTCCCATCCAACAACCAATAAGGCTTTTTTGTTTGCTAAGTATTTTTACATTATTTACATATTTTGTTTTGGTTTTTTCTTGGTTTATCTTTATGAATGATTTTATTCTGTAGTGTTTACTCTGTACTTATCTTGGTTTTAGGCCACTCTGTATGTTATTTCTTTCGAAATTGGCATAAGTTGATCTAGTATTCTAGTGTGGCTCTGATGTAACCGTCTCTTGATTGGGACCCACACACCTTGAGCGACGCTTCGGTGATGAGCTTCACGCACCTTTTTACAGCTTGTGTATGAGAGGGAAATTTTACATTATTTATTATCGCAACGGATTGAAAAATGTGTGAACTCGCCGTTTGGATACATCGTAAAACTAATTATTGCAACAGATTCTTAAATGTGTAAACTCGCTGTTTGGAGAACAGTCTGATAGATCCGTTAGCTGACCGCGCCACACGTGTTTGAACAGTCTGATGGATCCGTGAGCTGACCACGCCACACGTACTTGAACAGTCTGGTAGATCCGTGAGCTGACCACGCCACACGTGCTTGAACAGTCTGATAGATCCGTGAGCTGACCACGCCACACGTGCTTGAACAGTCTGATAAATCAGGGAGCTGACCACTCCACATGTGCTTGAACAGTCTGATAGATCCGTGAGCTGACCACGCCACACGTGCTTGAACAGTCTGGTTTATGCGTGAGCTGACCACGCCACACGTGCTTGAACAGTCTGATAGATCCGTGAGCTGACCACGCCACACGTGCTTGAACAGTCTGATAGATCCGTGAGCTGACCACGCCACACGTGCTTGAACAGTCTGATAGATCCGTGAGCTGACCACGCCACACGTGCTTGAACCAAATGATAGATCCGTGAGCTGACCACGCCACACGTGCTTGAACAGTCTGATAGATCCGTGAGCTGACACGCACACGTGCTGAACAGTCTGAGATCCGTTAGCTGACACGCCACACGTGCTTGAACAGTCTGGTAGATCCGTGAGCTGACCCCGCCACACTTCTTGAACAGTCTGATAGATCCCGTTAGCTGATAACGCCACACGTGCTTGAAACAGTTGGGAAGATCGTGACTGACCACGCCACACGTGCTTTTAACAGGTTGATGGATCCCTGAGCTGACCACGCCACACGTGGGTTGAACAGTCTGGTAGATCCGTGAGCTGACCACGCCACACGTGCTGATCACCCGACCGATAGATCCGTGAGCTGACCCCGCCACACGTGCTTGAACATTGGTAGATCCGTGAGCTGACCACGCACACACGTCTTTAACAGTCTGATGGATCGTGAGCTGACCACGCGACACGACTTGAACGTCTGATCAGATCCGTGGGGCTGACACGCCACAAAGTGCTGAACCGACTGAAGATCCGTGAGCTGACCACGCCACACGTGCTTGAACCCAAAAGAAAGGGTCCGTGAGCGACCACGCCACACGTGTTTGAACAGTCTGAGGATCTGTGAGCTGTCAAAGTTACACGTGCTTGAACAGTCTGATAGATCCGTGAGCTGACCACGTTCACGTGCTTGAACAGTTATAGATCCCTGAGTGACCACTCCACATGTGCTGGAAAAAGTCTGATTTGATCCGTTTAGCAACCCCGCCACACGTGGTTTGAACGAGTCGGGGGATCCGAGAAACCTGACCACGCACCAAAGGCTTGAACAGTCTGGTAGATCCGAGAGCTGACCAGCACACGTGCTTTAACAGTGATTTGGGTCAGTGAGCTGACCACGCCACACGTGCATGAACAGTCTGTAGATCCGTGAGCTGACACGCCACACGTGCTTGAACAGTCTGGTAGATCCGTGAGATGAACCCCCGCCACCAGGTTTGAACAGTTTTGATTTATCCGTGAGCTGAAACCCCGCCACACGGCTTGAAAAAAAACTGATAGATCCGTGAGCTGACCCGCACACGTGCTTGACAGCTGATAGATCCGTGATCTGACCCACGCCAACGTGCTTAGAACAGTCTGATAAGATCCGTGAAGCTGACCAGCCACACGTGCTTGAACAGTCTGGTAGATTTCCCTGACTTACCACGCCACACGGTTTGAAACAGTCTGATAGATTCCCTGAGCTGGGCCACGCCACACGGCTTGAACAGTTTTGGTTGATCCGTGAGTGGAACCCCGCCACACGTGTTTGAACAGGTTTATTTGATCCGTGAGCTGACCACGCCACACGTGCTTGAACAGTGCTGATAGATCCGTTAGCTGACCACGCCCCAAGTGCTTGAACAGTTGGTAGATCCGTGAAAGCACGCCACACGTTTTTGAAAAGTCTGATTGACCGGAGCTGACCACGCGACAAGTACTTGAACCCGTCGATAAGAATCCGTTAGCTGAAAAACGCCACACGTGCCTGACAGTCTGGGTAGATCCGTGAGCGACACCACCCACACGTGCTGAAAAGTCGGTAGATTCCGTGAGCTGACCCCCGCCACACGTGCTTGAACAGTTCTGATGGATTCCGGAGCTGACCACGCCACACGTTGCTTGAACAGTCTGATAGACCCCTGAGCTGACCACGCCACACGTGCTTGAAAATTCTGGAGATCGATGCTGAAAACGGGCCCCCCACGTGCTGAACGGGGCTGATAGATCCGTGAGCTGACCACGCCACCGTGTTGAACAGTTGATAGATCCGTGAGCTGACCCAGCCACCGTGCTTTAAAAAGTCGGTAGATCCGTGAGTGACCCCGCACACGTGCTTTTAACAGTTGGAAGATCCGTGGGGTGACCGCGCCACACGGCTTGAACATTCTGATGGATGTGAGGGGCCCCGCCAACGTGCTTGAACATTTGATGGATCCGGACGACCCGCCCCACGTGCTTGAACATTTTGATGGTCGTGAGCTGACCAGCCCCAGTGTTGAACAGTCTGGTAGATCAGTGAGCTGACCACGCCCAAAAGGCTTTAACAGCTGATGGATCCGTGAGTGACCACGCCAACGTCTTTAACGTCTTAGACCGTGACTGACCAGCCAAAACGTGCTTGAACAGCTGATAGATCCCTGAGCTGACCCCGCCACACGGCTTGAAAAAGTTGATGGATCCGGAGCGACCACGCCACAGTGCTTGAACAGTTGGTAGATCCGTTAGCTTCCCACCGTGCTGAACAGTTGATAGTCGTGAGCTGACCACGTCACACGGGTTTTTAAAAGTCTGATAGATCCGTAAGGACCAAAGCCACACGGTTGAACAGTCTGAAGATCCGTGGCTGACCCCCCACACGTGTTTAAAGTTGTAGATCCCTTACTGAAAACGCCAACGTGTTTAACATTATAGACCGTGACTGACCAAGAAGTGTTGAACAGTCTGGGAACCCGTTAGTACCACGCCACACGTACTTGAAACAGTCTGGTAGATCCGTAAACTGACCCCGCCCCAAAGTGCGAAAAGTCTGGTAGACCGTGAGTGACCAGCCACACGTGCTTTAACGTTTATAGATCCGTGAGTGACCCCGCCACACGTGCTTTGAACAGTTGGGAGATCCCTTAGCTGAAAAAAGCCACACGTGCTTGAAAAAGTCTGGGGATCCCCTGAAATGACCACGCCACACGTGTTGAACAGTCTGGGTAGATCCGTGAGTGACCACGCCCCACGTGTTTAAAGTCTGATGATCCGTGAGTGACCACGCCACACGTGCTTTAACAGTCTGATGTCCCTAAGCTTACCCCGCCACACGTGCTTGAACCGTTGATAGATCCGTGAGCTGACCCCGCCACACGTGCTTGAACGTCTGGGGATCCGTGAGCTGACCCGCCACCCCGTGCTTTAAAAGTTTATAGATCCCTGAGGACCAGCCACACGGCTTGAAAGTTGGGAGATCCGAGAGTGACCACCCCCACACGTGTTGACAGTCGATAGATCCGTGAGTGAACCCACGCCCCCGGCTTTAACAGTTGGGAGATCCCGGGGTGACCACGCCACAGGGTTTAACAGTCTGATAGATCCCTGAGGGACCACGCCACCGTGCCTTAAAAAATCTGGTAGATGAGAGCTGACCACAAAAAACCCCCGTGCGTTTAACAGTTGATAATCCGTGAGCTGACCACGCCCCACGTGCTGAACAGTCGGGAGATCCGTGGCTGACCACCCCCACGTGCTTTTTCAGCGAGGGGTTCGTTTAGCTGACCACGCCCCACTGCTTTTAAACAGTTGGAGACCGAGAGCTGACCACGCCACACGTGCTTGAACAGTTGATAGATCCCTTAGGTGACCCCGTCACACGTGCTTGGAACAGTTTGGGAGATCAGTGAGCTGACCACGCCCCACGGCTTGAACAGTCTGATTGATCCGTGAGTTGACCACGCCACACGTGCTTGAACAGTCTGATAGATCCGTGAGCTGACCACGCCACACGTTCTTGAACAGTCTGATAGATCCGTGAGTAAGTAGCAAGTAATTGTGTTTATGATTTTGAGTTTAAAATTTTGAATTTTACCACGAAAATGGTTAGCTTGGCGCTCGTCAACAGGCGAAATGATCTTACTTCTTTTCAATGCGAAACTAGGGAGAAAGAATGAAATGCTTGGCTCAAATTCTATCTCACAGCATTCACAGCCGAAGACTTTTTAAGGCGAGCTTGGCTGCCGTTTTTTTTTTTTTTTTTACAAATATTTGTAATTGGGGGGATATCACATCTTTTTGTTGCGTGTTTCATGTTAAGGCGTGAAATACGTGCAAAGATGGATACAGTGCCATTAAAACAGATTGTCTAGAAACAAACGCTACCATCTTTTGTTTTTGTTTTCAATCCGTAATTTAATTTTTTATGGTTAATGTCGTCTTGGGTTTTTGTGAGAATGATTTGTTGACCGGACTACAACACATTGACGCATAATTTTAATTAGCAATTTAAATATTCAAATTGTATTAAATACGAACTAACGTTTTTCACAAAGTTAAGGGTAGTAGGGAACAGTGGGGGCGAAATATCGCTTGCCTCCCGGCGGATAATTATGTTTCATATTATTATATACCATTATGCTAAATTTAATGCTGATAACTCATTCGGTGCCTTCATGGTGAATGCTGGAAATCAAGGTAAAAATAATATAAACTATTAGAGATGGCGGATGGGGGTTAAAAAAATGTGGTTTAGGAAACGAGAATAGGCCCAATGGGGTTAAACACATGAAAACATAATTTTAATAACTAATTTGAACAAAAATTAAATTTTGGGATAGAGCTATGAATTATTCCAATTTTAGGGGATGATTTAGGGGTTGTTGGGGGTGGAATATTGCTGCTTCTCGGCGGAAGTATGTGAATCTGAGGTACATCTAAGTGTGGTCCAAGTTTAATAGTTGACAGATGTACCGTTTTCGCTGATGGCTCTTATTCCTCTCTGTCAGAATCCTATAGCTAGCTAGCCACCCAGCCAGCCGCCTGGAAGGTTTTCGTCGATTTTCAAGCACTTTTTTAAAACATACCGGGTTATCGGATCGGGCTGATTTTTTTTGTATGTCATGGACCACATATCAGGTCATATACCTTGTTTCAAGATTGTAAATCTTTCGGGACGGCATGTGCAGATAGCTGAACCCCCCCCCCCCCCTCAACTCTGGAAGGAGTAAACAGGGTCGAGTTATCATCGCCTACTAGCAGTCGCGTGCGCTTATCTGCGGGCGAACGCTTGTCGCCCTAGATTAAACCTATTGCATTTACGGTAAAAATTTTAATTCGGGCCTACATGTTTTGTTGAACATTAAAAATCCATTAACATAATACATGGTTTGTTCAAATCCGATGGTTACTTCTTGAGTTACAGGAATTAAAAGAATTATTTTCTCGGCCATCTTGAGGTCGCCATGATAGGCGACTTATTTGCTACCAAGCGTATCCCCCGGTGAAATAACATTCTAAAATATGTCTTTTAAAGCTCCTAAATTTTGGTGCCGGCTTCCGTCTTTGAAATATTTTATAGTTGATGCAGCATGTTCCACGGACTATAATAGAAGTTGATACAGCTTGTTCCACGGACTATAATAGAGTCGAACAAGTGACAAAGTTTGTATTTTGAGCCGGGTCGCAAAAATTTCAAATTGTGTACAACGAAAAATTAGTTCGGGAAACGCTTGTCTATTGTACCAGAAGCGTCACACGCTATGTCGCACCGTTATTGGGCGAATACAGTATCAAGTATTGGAAAACAGCTAGTTACGTTTCTTCGTATTCTCTGTATCTATAACAAGTGATAGTTTAACAAAAACCTACTAAGAAAACAGTTCCGAAATGTGTAGTACTAGTATCTGAAATATATCCAGTAACAAGTCCTTCCGACAATCTGTTCAACACGAATTGTTATTGTGTAAGTAGCCTATATGCTCTTTGTTGACATGGTTTTAGTTTATGATTGGGGCAGCGGATATAATATTAATATGTGCAAGTTTCTTAACTGCATACAATTTTTAAGTTTTATTTGCAATTCTGTTTATTGGCTACTTTGCTGCTTGTAACTTCCTGCCGCAAGTAGACTACACTAGAAAAACGCCAAAGTCGTTGTTAGTCGAGTGAGCGAACCATGCTGTGTAGATCCAGCCTTGGGTACTCAACACATGGCTCGCTCACTCGTCTAACAACGACTTTAGCATTTTCCTAGTTTATCTGCGATGATAGCTACTTTCAGAATAATTTGATGCTAGGCTGTTGTCGCAGCCCAGATACTTTGCAATGATAATTATGTATAATTCATCGCTGGTTCAATTTTTTTTTTTTTTTTTTTTATGAGTTTACATTGGAACGGATTTTATTGAAAATGTAAACAGTACCCTAAATATTGGTCACGGATGTCTGTTTAAACTTTGAGCCCAATCTGGTTGATTGGATCGGCAGTTCTGGAGCGAACTTACTGACTCACACTCACTTACTCACTTACTCACTCACTCACTCACTCACTCACTCACTCACTCACTCATTCAGAACCGAGAAAGTCACGTTTGAGTTGAATGGTAAGTCTCAGTCGCTGCGCTACCTTAACAGGCATATTATTTAATTACTTCGTTTATTATTAGGAATTGACAGTAAATATTGAATATTTGTACAACAAATTAAGCTACGGGCGGTAGTATGTTTGATAAATTTTAAAAGGTATTATAAAAATCATGGTTTCGCGAGTAGATGTATAAGAAATATTAATGCTATCAGCACAAATTGCATTACAAACTGCGATGTTTTACCTCTTTCAGAGGTGAAATTATAGCCTGCCATAACTTGTATTGAATTCACCTTCTCCCATAATGAGATTTCATAATTGTTGTAATGGCTATACCCTCTCATCCTTTGCTAAAAGAAATGCAGGCGTGTTCGCCTTAGTTGCGCAACAGAGTCGTGAGTCCCTGACGTTTGCATACATTCTGTGTGTGGGAGTGCGGTACGAGAGTGGATAGAATCGTTGCGTAATTTGTTTTAACATTCCTGCTATAGTGTTACGGTTACCTTATTCATACGCCAGAAATACCAGATACAACTATTATTTTGAAATAACAACATGGTAAAACTAGTGTTAGTAGGACCCAATCAGTATACATATCACAAGTTTTCATAACTGTGTAGCGGCGTAATTGTTGGAAATAAGTAGAGATACTATATGCAATAAATGGAAAACATTACTAAACTTGGAAACGGATTAATATTTTGTTATTGTAGAGTATACACTCGATTCCCCCTTATCAAAGGCATATCCACGGGGGGAGGGGAGAGGGAGACCCCCAACACCACCACCACCAAAAGTGTGGAAGTGCTCTTTAACGTTTCAATGGTGAATATCAGGGGCGTAGGAACAGGCGGGGATGGGGGGTCACTCTCCCCCCCCCCCCAGTGGGGGGGGGGTTAAGCCAGGTATGGGTGTCATTTGCTAACTTATAGCTTGTTGGGTGATTTTTAGGATTGTTACTACAGTCGGGCTTGCAAACAAAAAGAAAGGTTTTTGTTTACATTTTTTAGAAAGATTCAGTAATCACATCAGTGATCAGTAGTTGAGTGATTTTCGAGACTAGACTAGCCATCTGATTTTAGACTAATATTCATTATATTTTGTGTGCAGTGTTTTCACTCCCAAGCAGACTGTCGACCGATTTCAGTAAGGTAATCAATCTTCAATAAATAATAAAAATAATAAATTGTATTCAGAGTCTACCCACTCAGTTATATAACTGATTTTCAGTGGGGGACTTTAAATCAAAGCGACCAAGCCAACCCTGTATGCCCCAAAGCAATCGACGAGTGAGCGATAACCAACCAAAATTCGATATTTTTTTAATAGAAAATATAGCAATCAGTGGTATGGACAGTACGAACACCCGCAATATTATGCAATATGCAATATTAGCTTCAAAATGTAACCCTTATTCAAAATTAAAATTCGCATGAAAACGTGTTTTAGGCCACCTATCAAGGGCACCTTTGAAAAAATCGCACCTACGGCGAAAAGGCCTCCGGCGGCTGGGGCTTCGCCCCAGACCCCGGTTTGCCCACCCAACCTCGTAGTCAACTTAAGTTTAACCCCCCACTAAAAAAATAGTTCCTACGCCACTGGTGAATATAATATAGGCTACGAGTTTTGAAGCAATATTAAAGGCATTGAGTAAAACTAGGTCGCTTCGCGAACGCTTTTTTTAGTCGCGTTGATGGATGAGCTTTTTTGTAAGTTTTTAGTTTGCGTAGGACCACTTTTCCTTTGCAAGTGCTTTTTGAATGCATTGTAGGTGATTGTTGTCAAGTTTCTATTGTTACTTGTTAATTGTTATTATAAACCTCAAAAAACTCATATTAAAACTTTTATTCTAAGGATTCTGGCTAACTTTTTCAACTTTTTCTTTCAAAAAGCAATACATCACCATTACTTAATTTCCATGTAAAATATGAACGTTGTAGCCCCACCCGTTTGGTCAAAATTGTCCCAAATGTTACGAAACTATCGCACTAATTTTTGTTTGTTAATCGTAAAAGTACTATATTCATGAGAAATATTTCTTCGATTGCACCCAAAAACGTGGCAGGTCTAAGTTTAGAGATTTTGAAGGTCTCCTCTAATTTTCATCAAGATCGCATATGCCGTTTGCCCAGTAGAGTGCGAACAAACAGAAAAAAAAAACATCCAAGCTAAATTTTTTGGGGGGTCAGTGAAATTGAAGTCTTTGCTTCGCTCATCCAATTACTATCTGACCAAAAATTGGATATAGATCCACATCTGAGATCTTGCCATAAACCTGATGGCCGCGGGATCGATATCACCTGGCCATCCTAAACCTACTATTTCTTTCAATAGCAACACTCATCTAGCTAAGGGGCGTCGACTTGTGTTCTTGACTGGGGCCGTTTTGAACTTAAAGGGGCTATTACCCCCAAAAATTAATTTTATCACATAATAGCATAATACCTAAACCCAAAGATAATGCTACACTAAATTGACAGTTTGAAACATTATATTATGTACCTGTGACTTTATACGAATTTATTTTAAGTGTTTGATCCTAAAATTTGAGAAAATTTGCGTTTTAGTGGATTTCGTAAATCTGCATACTTTTTGTTTCACATAGATAAAAGAGGATCATACCAATCGAAAATCGTCATTTATAAAATTGTGTCTTGAAATGTGCACAAATAAACACTCAAAAACACAAAAATATGCGTTCCGAAATTACACCTTCTGGTAACCACATGTGTAGTTGAGTGTAAAGTTAAAATTTCAATAGATGTTGAGTTGCAGTCAGTTAAATTCTAGCTTCTTATGAATGTAAAGCCAATGATTTTTACAGCAGTTTATAAAGCTCTACACGAAAAGGTAGAAGAATTTTCAAATTGGTTTGATTGAGCGAGCGAAGCGAGCGTCTCCACTTGACTCTTATGGCTCGAATGTCTGGGTTTTTTTTTCTGTTACTGCTTCGATACAGGTCGCACAGTTTCTCTGATCGACCTGAAATTTTGCACACATGTACATACCATCTAGGCGGGTTGCTGTATAGTTTTGTGGCAAAATCGTTCAAAAAGTTAAAAAGTTACATTAAAGTTAATCGAAAGTTTTTTTTCCAAACTAAACGGCGACAAAATCTGAGGTGGCCAAATCATTTAGAATGTCCTTCCGATCACGAATATGTTATTTTTATTTTGATCCGATAAGTAGTGTAGATGGAAAATACATTATAACAAAGTCCCGTTACCATGGCAACGGAAAGTCGCACAGCTTTTTTTGGCTCATGATAGCGGTCAAACGGAGGCTCGGATCGAGTTGAAATTTTGACCATCCGCAAGTTTCGTTCCCGATTGAATGCCATTAGTTTTGTGGCAAAATCGTTCAAAAAGTTATAAAGTTACATTACAGTTAATCTAAATTTTTTTTTAAACTAAACGGCGACAAAATCTGAGGTAGCCAAATCATTTAGAATGTCCGTCCGGTCACGAATATGTTAATTTTATTTTGATCCGATAAGTAGTGTAGCAATTACATTTTAACAAAAGTAACGTTACCATGGCAACGAAAAGTCGCACAAGAATTCTGGTCACTATGTACTGCCACCTAGAAGAAATCAAGAGTAAAATAGTTTTCCCAAAGAAATGATGTCAAGGTCCTCTAGATGGCGGTGGATTTTATCCATTCTCTCCTATTTTATAAATTTTCAGCTAAATCGGTCAAGACCTAAAAGACTTATTGGTATGTAACATTATGGAAATGTCGTACTCGGGTCGTGTTGCACGTAACGGTGCTCGCTCAACAACGCGTCCAACTGAGCGTTTTCCTAGTATGTTTAGCAGCGTAGCGAGCGTCTCCACTTGACTCTTTTGGCTCGAATGTCTGTTTTTTTTCTGTTACTGCTTCGGTACAGGTCGCACCCTTTCTCTGATCGACCTGAAATTTTGCACACATGTACATACCACCTATGCGGGTTGCTGTATATAGTTTTTGAACAAAATCCGATCGTTGGTTATATATAAAAATTAAAAAAAATGTTCCGATCGTTATAAAATTTTGCAGGGTCAATAAGTACAACATTCTCTCCTATTTACCAAATTTTCAGCTAAATCGGTCAAGACCTTAAGTAGTGTAGATAGAAATTACATTTTAACCAAAGTAACGTTACCATGGCAACGAAAAGTCTCACTATGCACGGCCACCTAGAAGTAATCAAAATACTATCGAGGAAGCAGTGTATTATTTGTTATCAAAATGTTAAAATAGTTTTCCCAAAGAAATGATGTCAAGGTCCTCTAGATGGCGGTGGATTCCATCCATTCTCTCCTATTTAACAAATTTTCAGCTAAATCGTTCAAGACCTTAAAGACTTATTGGTATGTAACATTATGGGAATGTCGTACTCGGGTCGTGTTGCACGTACCGGTGCTCGCCCAACAACGCGACGGGACTTTAGCGTTTTCCTAGTTTAGAATTGGAAGCTAATGAATAGTTTTTTCTAGGATATTTCAACATTGATTTGAGTAAGAAGACAAAACCAGTAAATCGATTAAAGTTTCTCACTGTCACTAGATCACACTGATTGGTACAATTGATCAAGTCTGTTACTAGGGTTAACTAGGAAAACGCTAAAGTCCCGTCGCGTTGTTGAGCGAGCACCGGTACGTGCAACAACGACCCGAGTACGACATTCCCATATTGTTACATACCAATAAGTCTTTAAGGTCTTGACCGATTTAGCTGAAAATTTGTAAAATAGGAAAGAATGTTGTTCTTATTGACCCTGCAAAATTTCATAACGATCGGAACATTTTTTTCAATTTTTTTTTTATTTTTTTTTCTTATAACCAACAAAACAAAACAAAAACAGACACTCGAGCCATAAGAGTCAAATGGAGACGCTCGCTACGCTCGCTCAAAAATAGGTCAGCTACTAATCGATCATTGAGCGAGCGTAGCGAGCGTCTCCACTTGACTCTTATGGCTCGAATGTTTTTTTTTTTCTATTTCTGCTTCGGTACAAGTCGCGCCGTTTCTCTGATCGACCTGAAATTTTGCACACATGTACATACCACCTATGCGGGTTGCTGTATAGTTTTTGAACAAAATCCGATCGTTGGTTATATATAAAAAAAAAAAAATGTTCCGATCGTTATGAAATTTTACAGGGTCAATAAGTACACCATTATCTCCTATTTTACAAATTTTCAGCTAAATCGGTCAAGACCTTAAGTAGTGTAGATCCCCCCAAAATACAAAAATTTGAAAAAAAAAAAAAAAAACGGCAGCTAAGCTCTCCTTCCAAAGTCTTCGGCTGCGAATGCTGTGAGATTCATCGCCTTCTAGCAGTCGCGTGCGCTTGGCTGCGGGAGAACGACCGTCGACCTAGATAGAAATTACATTTTAACAAAAGTAACGTTACCATGGCAACGAAAAGTCGCACGAGAATTCTGGTCACTATGCACTGCCACCTAGAAGTAATCAAAATACTATCGAGGAAGCAGTGTATTATTTGTTATCAAAGAGTTAAAATAGTTTTCCCAAAGAAATGATGTCAAGGTCCTCTAGATGGCGGTTGATTTTGTCCATTCTCTCCTATTTTACAAATTTTTAGCTAAATCGGTCAAGACCTTAAAGACTTATTGGTATGTAACATTATGGGAATGTCGTACTCGGGTCGTGTTGCACGTACCGGTGCTCGCTCAACAATGCGACGGGACTTTAGCGTTTTCCTAGTGTATATATTATAAATCGCAATGAAAATAATATTAAGTCAGGTCTTATAAGCGTAGGTCAAGTGATCATGAAATAATTTACTGTATTCGTAAGATTAATAGGCCAAAATTTCATCCTAAATTTGTAAATACTTGAAATCATAAGAATGTTGATTGTGAGCAGGTAAATGAAGATATCTTAAGTGGTCCGATTGACCAAATTGGTATGGCGGTTGCTGATAATAAATTAAAAATATTTGATAAATTAGTTATGGAAACTCTCAATGAGCATTCACCCTCCTTGAAATTAAGAGTTAAAGAAAAACCAGCTCCATGGTTAACAGCAGAGATTAGGAGATCCATGCATAAGAGAAACCACTTGCGCAAAGAATTCAGAATTTCGAGAAGGCAGTCTAAGTGTGAGGTATTACAAGAAAACTCAAAACAAGGTTCAGATGTATAATGCAACTACAATTCAGAGATTAAAATGTACCCGTCCTGGTGGTCTAGGGGTTAAGACGCTCACCTGGAATGTGGGACTTTTTTAATTTCTGGATTGTATTAAAAAAAGGTAAAATAAGATACGTTTTTCTAAGCGTGAGTGTTTTAAATCTTCTTTTGATAATGATATTTCTTCACAATCTTTAATCTTTATGGTCAGTTTATAGTAAGTTGACAGGTAACAAAATGAAAGAAGAGTGTGGCATAGCCTTATTGACAGAGAATGGGGTATCCTACACGTCTAATTCTGTTTTGCTGTTTGTTACAGAAAAGTTTTGTTGTTAACGATGTAGATTTCTCCTGCGAAATTAATAAGTTTAAATAATCAAATAGAAGAGAAGCAGAGGATCTCCCATGTACAAAGGCAACTAACTAGGAAAACGACAAAGTCGTTCTTAGACGAGTGAGTGAGCCATGTGTTGAGTATCCTGTAACATTCCCTTTCCTCCCCCTATACCTAAGACTAAATCTGGACAGCGTTGGTCTTTCCACCCTAACCTATCATAGGCTAGAGTGGCGTATAATGGCCTTACAGTTGACGCGCCCTTATACCAACTAAACTTAAAAACCCTATTATTTATACCAATATAATTATCAAACTTAAATGCAAATGTTCCCGGGTACTAAACACATGACTCGCTTCACTCGTCTTACAACGACATTGGCGTTTTTCTTGTCTAGTTGGCTAAGGCGCCGTATACCCGCAATGTGGATTGTATTTTAAAAATTAATAAATGTTTTGAAATGCATATAACGCAGTGTAGTCTATCATCTGTGACAATATTATGGAAAACATAGCCAGTACGAAATACGTGTGAAGATTGCAAGGTTTATTCAATCTCCGAGCCGAATTTTGGGGTACCTTGAGCGTGCAAGTTTCGATACACCTTGGGCACTGCATTTTCACGGCCAGACAAATAACAAACAAAAAATACTTTTTCAAAAACAAAACCATTATCGTTAAAATAATTTCCTATACATTAGCAGCCTATTTTTCAATTTATTATTTCTTGTAGGTTTAAATCGCATTGAATGTAGCTGATTTTGTTAACAGTTCTCAGTAAACTCGTACCGGATGTCTGTTTAAAATTTCAGCGCTATCTGTTCAGTAATTCGGCTTATTTTCTATGTACACACACACACAGACCCACAGACCCACAGAATGAGCGCCGTTTGAGTTGAATAGACACCCAGTCGCTTCGCTCCCTCGTTTAATACACTGCATCTCAGTTTGAAAAGTACATGTTTACCATCTATCAAAAAATTAATTAATTAAATTGTTTACTTGTTGCCAGCCAACAAACCACAGAACACCAAAAGAACACATGTCTGGCTTAAAACGAAAACTTTCAAAACTCATTTGAAAAAGGCCGATCAGTTATCGAAATATTGATAATGTTTGTACATTTTATTATTATAAGAGTAGTAAACAGTCCAACAAATGAGTAATACTAACTTTTATGAATGTTTGTTCACTTAGTTTTTTGTTATAAAAAATAGTTTTTATGTATCCATCATGGATCTTTAGTCATTTTTGTAATTACATTTTTGTATTCAAATGTTACTATTTTAGTTTTGTATATAACGTAATTGAATTGTTTTTAAATTAGTGATTAATATTACTAGGAACACTTTTGGTTGGTTGTAGTACCTGATGCCAGGGATAAACATATATTGATACCATTGGTTCAAATTTATGCTATAGTTTAGCCAGTCCCAATTGACCGTCTTTAAAATGCTTTTTGGAAGGGCGTTGCCGCTCCATGCGTTCGGTGTGCAATGTTTGAGAAAGAGAGCGACACCCACCCCACACATGCCACCGTGCGTTTATCCATTAGATTAACATTTAGGCCTAATTGGAGTATGTTTTGTTAACTTCTGATTAATGGAGTAGTCGATTGAAATGGTTTGTCCTCATGCATGTGGAATGGGTCTTAAACAAGGTTTAATTGAACACTAAAGATAAACATCGCATATAATATGACGGTTCGTTGAGCATAATGACGTCGGACGAGGTATAGAAGTGCTGATCGCTTATTTGTGGACCACAGGAGTCACGGCAATGACGCTCGTCTATTATATTATGTTATATATTATACAATTGTAACCCGCAGTGGCTCATCCGCGGTTAGGGCGCTAGTCTGCTCCAAGCGTATCGAACCAAGGAACGAAGGTTCGATTCTGGCAAGAAGTTCAATCCAATCGTTTGAAGAATATTTCTTAGATCTGAACTCACTCCACTACAGTTTCGCACTCAGGATTTCATCCAGGGGGGGGGGGGGGGGTTGACCAATCCAAATTGTTCCAACAAATCCAATTCTTCGGAATCGGAAATGCACTATTTGAAAGTGGCAGCACTGCTGATTAGGTGTGCTGGGTGAAACTTAGGTTGGGCAGAGGCGGAACGTTGTTTCATGGGCCTGCCCGCAAAATTTCTATGGAGGGCCCTCACACACGCATATATAAGTTCAGTGTTGAATTCAGGCTTTTCATCCCGGGGGTATTATATAGGGATCAAACCCCCCAACAATAGCGCCGCAGTCGAAAATTGAGTGCGTTTGGTGAGTTTTAGAAAACAGTTGTAGGCTGAATGCAACACTGAAATAATGTAGTTTTTTTATGTTTTGTTGTTGTGTTGTGGACGCTAAAATTTCCTAAATATCCGCTAGATTTCACCTTCAAACCGCTAGATTCACGAAACGGTCATTTTAGCAACGAAACCAAATAGTATATTTTCCAAACAGTGTGAAATACTGTTTTAAACGGGGCCCCCTAAATTAGCGAGCGAGCCTGGGCCAGTCCGCTGTTGCGGACCCTGCGGACGCCAGTTCCGCCACTGAGGTTGGGTCTAAAGCGTGTGGCGGTCATAAAAAACAAAGCGCAGTTCTAAAATGAAAAAAAAATACAGGAAACTGACCACAGCGCTAAACTCAAGACGCAACAAGGTGTTTTCATTTCTTTCTTTCATTCGTTTGAATATTATTTTCATCAAAATTTATCATTCATAAGATATTTTAAAAGTGAGGAGCTTTAAATATAAATTAAATGTTGGTGCTTGTGAGGGGTTCTGGGGGGGGGGGCTTTAGCCCCAAAGCCCCACAACCCTTCTGTGCGCCACTGGTCTACGAATCAAACACAGTGGAACCTTTCGCGGATGCTCGTATAGCAATGTGTCATTCGACCATTATTCTATAGAGGTTTGTAAGACTTTTATGAAATGTCCATTGGTAATACGTATGACATTCAAGTATAACTGATACCAAGGTTGCGAATTTAATTTTGCCTGAAAATGCCTATTATGGTCATTTTTTGGCCATTTTGATATACTCAACGCCTTTTGATATAATATTGTGAAAAGGATGCAGAACACTCGAGAGTGAGCGTAATGTCCAACAAAGCAACACTGACAAATATAATTATATCTACAGTATCGAGCCGAGCCTAGGCAATGATTACTTATCACCCCCAACTATATATTCTTCTCTCTCGACGCCGTTGTAGCAGGGATCCAATACCCCTCCGCTGCAAGATAAAAACCGGAAATAACGTGTATTGCACCTAACGGAGTTATTAGGACCAGGGTTGGCAAAAAGCCGGCTTTTATTAGTTTTGTCCAGGTCAGTGGCTAAAACTGGTTTTAACCGGCTTAAAATGGTTTTAACCGGCTATAACAAGCCAAAAGTCAGAAAAACTACATAGCCCTATACTGCAATATACCAAAATT